>PVJA010003881.1:0-22500 GCA_004027025.1 Myocastor coypus | reverse complement strand
GCGGCAGTGTCTCTGGCCTTTCCTCAGCAGGCATCAGTGGTGCTCTCCACCGCTGCCTAGCTGTGATAGGTGTTAATGTCTCCAGACACTGTCCATGGTTTCCTGCCCGGCAAAAGCAACCCCAGCCTGATCCCAATTTGGGCATCCATGTCTTTAGTTTACAACTGGCGCCTCAACAAATACCAGTGTTTCTAAAGATGTTTGGGAGATCTCTACCCCAAAGCCTACCCCACATGATCAGAGGTAAGTCATCTGCAGTGTGGCCTCTGGAGGTCCCTTTTCCTAGGCACCCCTACCAGAGAGCCAACTCCTGCTCCTTGGCCAGCCCACTCTGCTACAGCTGGGCTGCGCTGAGATGTGCTGCTGACAGCACAGCATCTTTCAGCCAGCAGGGCTTCCCTGGGAGGCACTCAGCAGAGAGGCCCTCCCCAAGTTACAGGAGCAGGCCATGCTTGGAGAAAAGCTCCCGCCAGCATCGTCAGCTTGCCCTGGCACCCTCCAAACCACACATGGCCCTGGTTCATGGAGGGCTGGCTGGCACCAGCAGGCCCTGGCACCCACCCGGGCCACACACTGCAGCTGGCCCTCCTCAGCGTCTCCCACAGGCGCGCACTCACCGACTACTTCATGTCCCTGGTTCTCAGTTGAACATACACATTTATATTCTGAATTGCTTTTGTTTGCCACAGGGGCAACTGATTTAAATTTTTAAATCCTCTTTCTCTGCTAGCAAGCTAATGTATCTAAAACACCAAGACGGGAAAAACATTAATAGTCATTGTTTCAATTATGTTTTTTGAGAAATTTAAGGCTTTTAATAAGCCCATAATTACTTAAAATTTGTAATTAATATGTTTCAAGTCTTCAGCAAGCCGATTCAATTTTAATATAATGGTTTATAAATCACAGGCCAAATTATATCTTAAACAACACAGAACAGCTGGTTTTGACTGGTAAAATTGAAGAACTCCAAAATTTGAGAACTGTGCATTTATTTTAAGAAGTGCTGTTTATGGAACAGGGCTTAGTTTATTTTTACTTGAGAAGCAATTATTCTGCAGAACTGAGTGCCAAGAACACAAAACACTCAGTCGTCCCAAACACAGAAGATGACAGTTCGACGCAGCAAGGTTTCCCTAGCCCTGCAAGCTTAGAGACTCCCAGAAAGGCCTAGCATCCCGCTCAAGTCTTGCCCTGAACGCACACACGCAGCTGGTGGCAGGCCAGCACTCTGGGCCAGGTCTGTTCGCGACCCACCCTTTACCCTAAGCCGCCCAGAGGTTTCTAGTTGTGCCTCTTCACCTGCTGCAACACCAGCTTGCTGTCAGAGTAGGCTGCTTCCTTGCAGAGCCGGAGGCCACGGGGAAGAGAAGGGATGGCGCAGACAGCTCATAGCAGTCTCACTTGGAACGAGCCTACTCCACCAGCTACACAGGGGCCTGCATGACACCCCCACTGGGGACAGGTCACTCACAGAGGAACTGGAGTTACTCTTGTATCTCTCTCACCCTACATCCAACCCGACTCCTGCCAGCTCCTCAGTCCACAGGAGGCTCTGCCTCAGAGTGCCATCTCACGCTTTTTTCAGAGTGATTAGGCCAACCACAATTCTACCCTTGTCCACTCAAGCCCTCCTGTGACTTCCCGGTTCTTTGTGACATGGGCTCCACACTCTGGTGACTCTCTAGCCTCCTCTCTCGCCTCTTACCAGGCTCCCAGGTCGGCTTAATGACACTGGCCATGCCTGGCACTTGTCACACACACGCCTGCCCCAGGGCCTCGGCCTGCATTTTTCCTCTGCACAGATGAGCCGCCACTGGAGGGGATCTGAAATGCTGGCCAAGAGGCAAGGACACAATGGCTTCCATGAGTAAAGAAATGCTGGCCTGGGAAGGAGCATGACGCCAGAGCACAAGGCCTTGGCTGCTGAGTGGGGGCCATGCAGAGGTGTGGCTTTCAAAGAAGGGGCTGGCTGGAAGCTGCCCCTTCCCAGGGTCATGATGGGCAGCAAAATGGCATCTGCCAGTTGGGTCGTCCAGGCAGTCAAGCCACACGCACCTTTAATAAGGTTCCCTGACAGAAGAGACAATCCTAAACCCAGCGTATCAGAAGCTTTGAGATCTGTAGGGATCCCATCTCACTCTTCTGTAATTTCACAGCATTCTAAAGGGAGTAAATCACTGGACTTGCTGATGCATCCAGGTCCACCAGACACTGCAGACATAATAAAAACGCTACCTCAGAAGTATAGAAGGAAACTAATCTCTCAAGAGGAAATGGAGTTTATCCAACGTGGAGGTCCAGAATGATGATTGTAGCTGCTGTTTGCCATCAGAGAGAAGAATTACTTTTATAATGAAGGACTTCCAAAATGACATATGAAAAGTTGTATATTAAATAACCTTAATAAATATTCTACAAAAAGAGAAAAAAAAAGAAGGGGCTGGCTTGTGCCTGGGATTGGGAGGGTGAGGAAAACCCTTGCATTCCCAGCACAGGAGTAGAGCCAGGTTGCCAGCACTGCTTGCTTAGGGGGTTTCCAGTTTTCCAGAAAGAGAAGAGTTTCCCATTATTTTCCAGGAACTAGGGCACAATACACGGTGCCTACAGGAATAATGTAGCTGGATTTAATTCATCAGATATTTTTGACCTTTGGGCAGCTTCATGTGGGACAGCCAGGGAAGCATTAGCTGTTACAAAAACAGTGTAACAGCTGTGACTCCTGGGAAAGGAACCACAGCTCCCGCTGTTCTTCATGGTACCAAAGAGCTCCAGTTACTGTCACCAGTAGTTAATTGCTACCTCTGAGGTACTAAGGAGCAGTACCTTAGTACCTCACTAAGGAGCAGAAGTCAAACTGCAAAAGGACAGGCACTTAGATATTTTAAAAAGATCATTAAAAAAGAAAATCTGGAATACAAATGTACAACTTACTTGTGAGATCCAATTCCGGAAGGAAGTACCTTAATTTTATTATACCGGAGGTCGAGCCAAGTCAGGTTTGGCAGTAACTGAAAGAAATCTTTAGGAATCGTGCAGAGGGTATTTCTCTGAAGATGCAATTGCTTGCAGAGCCAAGAAAAGAAAACCAGAGAATGTTCTGTTAATCAACCTCATGTTAAAACATGACATATTCGAAAAGCACTTTCAAAAGAACTACTGACAACTACAACCACACGCCTCAATTAAAAAGATATTTTACCCTTAAACAATTTATTATTTTTTTTCCCTTAAACAATTTAAATAAGACTTAAAAATTGGAAAGAGCTGTTTTGAGGATGGCGATTTAGCTCAGTGGCACAGCACCTGCCTGGCAAGCGTGAGGTTTTGAGTTCGATTCCCAGTACAAAAAGAAAATTTTTTTTCTCAGAGCTGAAAGCAACCTCCTACATGGGTTATGTGCTCCCCCAAGTATATCAGTTCCTCTAGCAAAAATCCCTTGGTACTAGTCTCAATCCCAGTGATTTTCATGGGCCTTGTATTAAATGTCACACTTCGCAGGAGCCCTCGTAAATGTTCTGCTGAGTGAGTTAATAGCAAGAACTGTCTGGTCTCTGAGACTGACCCTAGGTTAATAACTAAGAGGAAACTAAAAGAGAGTGAGACACTAAGACATTTGCTGGAGGGCCAGCGAGATGGTTCAGTGGTCTAAAGCGCCCGCTTAGGCAAGCTTAGGCAACCGCAGGGACCGAGGTTCGATCCCAGGCACCACATGTTGTGCCAGCCCTATCCAGGGCAGGTTGAGCTGGCCATAAAAAAAAAAAGAGAGACATTTGCTGTGGGCATTATTCAAGACACACAGCCACACAAAATCATCTGAGGAACCATCATTTCAGGAATAGTTTGAAATATCACCTTAGTGGAATTTAAATGTCACTGTATTGGTTTATTATTGCTATTGTGGGAACAAAATACTTGTCACCAAAAATTATGGAAGGAAGAGTTTGTTTGGCTTATAGTTTGTAGGTTTTAGTCTACAATCAGATAGCTTAAGGCAGGGTGTCACAGCACAAGGGCAAAAGTTTAAGGTGGCAGAAGATGGCAAAAACAACAATAAAAAGGAAAAAAAGTAAGCCTCTTTTCTCATGCATCACACAGGGGCAATTGGCCCAGGGCTAGCCACCAGAGCCATCTCTGTGCATTTTTTTTTTTTTTTTCTTTTTGAGACAGGGTCTCGCTATGCAGTTCAGGCTGGCCTTGAGCTCACTTCTGTAGCCCAGGCTGGTCTCAAACTTGCATTGATCCTCCTGCCTCAGCCTCCCAAGTGCTGGGATTACAGATGTGTGCTACCAGGCCTGGCCTTTTTTTTTTTTTTTTCTTCAATATTGTGGCTGGCTCAGCCTGCCCTGGGGGTGGGGCTGGTGTAGCATGTGGTACCGGGGATCACTGTGGTCTCTGCAGTTGCCTAAGCTTACTTGCCTAAGCAGGCTCTTTACACTGCCGGAACCATCTCACCAGCCTTACAGGTCTTTTTAAATACACCTTCTTTGATGCTATTGTTACATATTAGCATGTTTGTTTATTTATTTAAAGCTATGTTTATACTTACTGAGAGGACACAGAGATACTTGGAGTGCTGATTTCAAGCCAGACTGGGTTTTCAAAACTAAGGGTATGAGCCTGGGGTGGTGGCGCATGCCTGTAATCCTAGCACTTGGGAGGCTGAGGCAGGAGGATCGTGTGAGTTCGACACCAGCCCGAGCTACAAAAGTGAGCTCAAGGCCAGCCTGAACTGCATAGTGAGACCCCTGTCTCAAAAAGACAAAAAACAAACAAACAAACAAAAAACAATAAAAACTAAGGGTACGTGAGTTCACCCAAGTTCCTAAATCTCTGTTCTCCAGCATCCTGAAGAATGCGGCATGTGACCTAACTTGCCTGGTAGCATCAGAGGCTTCTGAGAAATACTGCCTCTAAAACTTACACTGTTCATGTGATCACAGAGAAAAAAAACCTTTATATTATTAAGAAATCGACAGTCTCTGCCTGCTGGAGGTCAGCGTGATCACCGAAGGGCAGGGTGGCCCGGCCCTTGCAGGTACCCAAGTACTTGTCTCCAGGTACACCTGGGGGCACATCTCCATGCACTGCAAGTCCATGCGCACCCTCTGGGTACATGCACACATGGATACAGGTGCGTGCATCCACATTGGGTTCTTTGTGGCCCTGTGCTGGAATGCAGGCGCTAAGCCTCTCAGGTCTGCTCTTGTACCCTCCTGCCAGCTAATTCTACTGCTCAGCTTAAAACCACAGGACCTCCTGAGTGCTGGTAGAGGGAAACTCAGAGACAAGAAAAATCTCTCCTTCCCCAGGGTCCTGGGGATAGCAGGCAGCGCGGCGTGTCTGATCTGGTGGGACGCAACAGCGTTCTCTGCTGCCTCTTTCCTTCCATACAGGTCCTGGGAGCGGGAAGGTGAGGGATTCTCTGTCTGCCCTGACTATAAGCATTTTTAGAGGAGCTACCAACGGCTGCAGGGATTGCTGCCAGTGCTCACAATGCAGAACAGGCCAAAACTGAGTGGTTATCTAACCTAATGACTGGTTGTCATAGAAACAAAATTCATAGTGGCATGTATCTTCCTGAAGATATAGTTATGATTTTCTGTATACATAAAGGTAATATGAACCTAGTAGCTTGGCTGGGTTTCTCGGTCAGAGGTGGGAGCATTCATTTCATTACAAGTGATACTTGCATAATGGGAGACCTCATGAGGCCCGTAATGTACTCTTTGAGGTCAGGGGTAATGAAACAAATAGCAGATCACTGCTGGCTCTGTCAGAAAAAGCCAGGGCAAATGTAACCAAGCAATAGTATGCTTTAGTGCTCCGAATAACTACTCTGAGGACAACAACATGCATTGTATCAATTATTGGGAATGTACTACTAGCGTGTTTTGAAATGTCGCAGTTATTTATTAAAAGCAATAAAAAATAATAGTATGCTTTAGTAGTGTAAGCAGTCACTTACAATCCAAGAAAACAGCTTACATGAAAGTATTAAGAAGCGTGAATCAACACCACAACTGTTCCAGGCACTGTCCTCATATAAATTGTTTCATTTTACAATAACTCATCAGGGGGCTTGCCAGGTAGTTCAGTTGGTTAAAGTACAATAACTCGTGAAACTATTATCAGTCTCAGATTCCAGGTGAAATCAAATGAGGCTCAAGAAGATTATGTGGGCTCAGTGTGGTGGCGCACATCTCTAATCCCAGCACTTGGGAGGCTGAGGCAGGGTGATTGGTTTGAGTTCGAGATCAGCCTGGGCTACAAAAGTGAGCTCAATGCCAGCCTGAAGTGACGAGGATGCACATCTGCACACACGTCTGTGCACACACTTCCAGGTACACACGGACACACAGTAATCATGTGACCTCCCCAAGGGCATGGCTCCGGAAGTGCCCTGTTCTGTGTACCATCAACACAGTCCTCTAAGCACAAGAACAAGACATTATTTGCTGGGACTTCCCTGAAGAAAGCCCCTGGCAAAAAAGGAAATGGGATGGGCAACTTCAATAAAGTAAACAACAGTAAGAGAAACAGGAGCGATAGCTCAGTGGAATAAGTGCTTGCTTGGCAAGTGCAAGGTCCTGAGTTTGATCCCTGGAAACAGTGAGAGAAACAGTTTCTATTTTAACATTGCTGGGGCTTTTAAAGGGTTATGTGTTTTTGTGGGCAGTTGTCTCCACCACGGGTTTGTTTTGGTTTTGGTGCCTGCGACTTTCCCTTGAAGAGTGACCATATGCAAGGTGGAATACTGGTTCCCTCCCTAGACAGACAACCTGGGGCCCTTATCAATTTCTCTGTTGGGATCAGCCTATGAAGCCCAAATTAACCCTCCCCCCGTCTCATTCTGGAATCTCCTGTAGAGAGAAAAAAGTCCACAAATAAAACGTGAACGCTGAATTTTCCACTTCCGTCAGTGCCGTGTCCTGTCTACTAAGGTCCCCCAAGAAAAAGACTTACTTGAAGGTTGGGGATTACAAAGACCTTTTCCAGATGGCGCAGGCCTCTCTCACTCAAATCTAAAGTTGATGAAGATGGAAAGACGGTTTCCTTACTATTCTTGTGAACATCTCTGGAGGGGGAGGCTGGCAAGATCCTGGCTTCACCAGCATTCTCCTTAGGAGCATCGGCATCTCCCGCAGGAGCTCCAGAGTCGCACCTTGCCTCCATCTGTCGCCCTCCAGTGGCCACAGCTCATCCTCTTTAGCCTGGAGTCATCTGGAAACAGCAAAGTAGATGGAGGAGCCTGCCGCGGTGAATCACACTGACAGGACCACACAGACCAAATGGAACAGCTGTGACAGATCTACGGTGACTTAACTTGCTTTTGTGTAAAATACAAGAAAACACATTCAGATTAAAATTCCCTGCTCCTAGCTGGGAATGGTGGCACACGCCTGCAATCTCAGTTATTTGGGAGGCTGAGGCAGGAGGAATGACTGAGGTCAGTCTGGGCTACTAACTCAGCGAAGCCTCAACTAAAAAGCAAACAGCACACACACAGACACACACACACCCTTTCTCCTATCATAGAATTCCAAGGTTTTAACTTTTAATCAAAACCTCAGCTACTCGGGTACACCTGCACTTGTAATTCCACTTTGTCCAACAAAGTCTGCCACACAGCGTTTACATGTATTTGTTCCCTAAGGGCGGGTGTGTGCCTACATTTCGCTCCTGTTCAGGGAGTCGGTCCAGTCGGCTATGCACACAACTCAAGAGATGGCTGGGCTTGCAGGATGAGAAAGGAGCCTGTCCTCGGTCGCCGGAGCTCTGATGCTTTTGTATGGTGGGTGGTTTTCTCGGAACTAAAGGAGAAGGACCAGCTTTTGTCTGCAACGAACCCTTGGGAGGTGAGAGGGAGACCCGAGGCGTGCATGCACCCTGCCGGCTGCAGCACCCTGGCGCCTCCGGACTTGCTTCCCCATCTGGCCCAGCTGAAGGAGACCCGAAGTTTATGCTTCAAATTCCCAGCCCGAGAAGTGTCTGCGGGCGCGAACCGAGGCGCCCCCTCGCCCAGCTGCCCACCGGGATGACACGGTGCCCACGCCCTACAACCGGTGCACTTGGCTCTGCCCTAGAGCCGGTGACCTGGGTCCTGTCCCGACCCCACAGCCCAAGTCCCCGGTCCCTTTTCCTGACCCGCGCCAGTCACACCTGGGGACCCCGCCCGCTCGCACTCCCAAAGCCCTGCCACAGATAATCCAAGACACCATCCAACAAAGGAGGTCTCACGGCTTCCACGGTCACCATGGAGACGGCGCGGTACGGAGGCCCGTAGGGGCCACGCCACGGAGCGCGCAGCGTTGTGGTGCGGCTGCGCGTTCGGCCCCTTCTGTCCCATAGAAGGGTAGAGGCGAGAGAGGGCGCCAAAGAAAGTGCAAGAGAGTAGGCAGGCGGGTTAGGCCGAGTAGGAGAGGGCAGGGGGTGGCAGGAGCCTAGGGACAGGGCGGCCTGGCGCGGAGAGGGCGCGGACGGGTGCAGCAAGCGGCCCCCTTCGGTCCCCCGCCCCCCTGGCCCGCTGGTCGTCCTGGTGGTGTGTGTGGCTCCCCCTCGCAGGCCATCCTGCCGACGTGGGGCCCTTCCGTAGGCCCCTTCCCCGGGTGTGCCGATCGCAGACGCGCGATCCGCGGGTGTGGGCGGCGGCGGCCAGAGAGCCGGCACTGACCAGGCAGGCCGTTCCTGGCACTTGTGCCCCCGTAATCTCAACGGGACGGTTCTGCACCCAGTTAGCAGGCCGGCCACGGGGTCTTGGGAGCACGGTGCAGCGAGGTGACGCATCCTGAAGCCACACAATACCTGAAAGAAGGAGTCCCGAGCAGATAACCAAGTGTGGGAGCCACGGGAGCCACGGGAGCCACGGAAGGGCAGGATCACACAGCTTTTCTCTGTAAGCGCAAGGAAGCCCTTTCAGACAAACCCTTGCACAGAAACTGGAGCAGCGGAACACCCAAGAAGGAATAGCGCTGGCCGTGGGAGGCCGCTCCACGGGCGAGCACAACGCACCTAGTGGGAGACCCAGGGTGTGAGTCCCATTACTGCAAAACAAACAAAAATAAAAGGGGGTGTTGCGAACCCAACGCTCTTGTAGCTAATAAAAGAGGCAATAATGGGGTTAAGAACAAAGGAATTCGAGAAGAGCAAGCTTGGTTATGGTGTCAAGTTTCACCCAAGAGCGTCTGCAGGTCTAGAGGAGCCCTGGAAGGCCGAGCTGTGGAGCAAAGCTCTCCGCCGACCAGTGACCACGGGGCGAGTTTTTATTCAGAGATTGCTTAGTGGGGCGAGGAGATGAAAAAACCCAGGGGGTGAAGCAGGGGCCGGAAACACTGGGGACTCTAGGTGAAGGGTGAACTGGGAAAAAGGTCTCTCCTTGTGAGGACAGAAGCTCAGCTGCGGACCTTACCCACCCTCCTGATTGCACTGAAGTGGTGCAATGTTACCTCACTCCGTTATGGAGAGGAAGGATGTATCAGAGATCTTTTTTCTAAGGAATATTTTATTTCTTGTGCTGCAAAGCTGTTGTTTCACTGTATAAAAACAGGCTCGGACAATGCAGCCTGTTGGAAAATTAAGATGGTCATCCTGTATCTGACTTTGTACAACTGACACACACTCTTTTAAGTATTTTGAACCAAATCTAGACATGTAAGTGTGTTACCGCATTACATAAGGCGTATCATAACAGTGTTATCCCTGAATTACATAACTTTTATAATTAACTTTTACCATAGATGGTTTCATGAATTTGGAATATCAGAACCTACAGCCTAGTCTAAAAATCATCTAGTGTATGTAAAAAGAAAGATACATGTTGTGTTTATTGGCAGTCACTAGGGAGTTAAGGGGTATTTTCATCCAAGAGCAGCGATGCAAATGATTTCTTTCCCATCATTATAGTACCACTAGAAGTTGTTATCTCAAGTCTTTTGTCTGCCAATACATGTAGACAACTCTGCTGAAGTCTCACATGAGTTTATTTTGGGCTCTGCTTTGCTCCCCAATCGGTTTCTCGTGTTTAGGGGTGGTGCTTCACCCCTTCATCAATTTCACCTACTCCCCAAAGGCTTTTTCCTCCTGAGCTCCTCTAGTGCTAAGGGGTCACTGTCATCTTGATCAGCCAGCCGTGTTCATAACAATATTTGAGGAGCCCTGGATTTTCTGCAAGTGCTTCATTAATTTCAGTTACTTCTCTTGACAGAAGAATAGAGTTCACTGGCATCTTTCACGTTTTTTAAACCAAATTCATCGAGCTTTTTCAGTTTTGTCCCAATTTCAGGTGGACTGCAGTAAACAACGTCCCCCAAAGCTTCCTCTGCAAAGTTGCTGATTCCTACCGTTCCACTGCCATTTTCCGTTATCCATTTGTGTTTCTCTGAGAATTTATGTGCCACGAGCAGAGTTTGTCTGGTGCTCAGAAATTGTGTGTCCCCTGCCCACACCAAGGCTGCACAGGGGCTGGGCAGGCTCCAGGCCACTCTCAGCGCAGCACCGTGTTCACACGCTTCCAAGAGTCACCGCGCTGCACCTAGGCCCCCTGGGGCCAGCAGGAGCTTCACCAGAGATCCTAAGTGAACCATAGTTTGCTAGGGTATAATGTGTCTTACAAAGGACAACATTAACACATGACTGAAAAGAAACCACAGGGTGGGCAAGATGGTTCAGCGGTCTAAAGTGCCTGCTTAGGCAAGTTTAGGCAACAGAAAGGATCCTAGTTCCATCCCCAGTACCACATGCTGTGCCAGCCCATAATACAAAAGAACAACAACAACAAAAACAACAACAACAACAACAAAAAAAAGAACAAAGAAAAAGAGAAAGAAAAGAAAACATAAGCTGGGCATGGTGGTTCATGCCTGTGAAGCGCACTCTGGGAGACTGAGGCAGGAAGATTGTAAGTTCAAGCCCAGTCTGGAAAACTTAGTCCCTGTCTCAAAAAATGATCTGGGGCTGTAGCTCAGCATGGAAGCCCTAGGTACAATGGCCAGTACTGGAGGGGAAAAGAAAAAGACCATAGAAACCAAAAAATTGGCTCATGGGAAGTCCAGATAAGTCAACAGGCTTGAACCCTAAGGTAATTATGCTGAGCGGCGTATTTAAGGCAGCAAAAGCAAGAATAATACTGGAGCCAGAAAGAGAGCCAAAGTGGAAGTCTGGAACTGAAAAACAACAAAGAAAATAACCAGATTGGTTAAGTAACAAATTACTTAGAAGTTAAGGATGGAATGGAAAGTAGGCCAGAAGAAAATACCCTCCAACAGGAAAGACATGGAGGCTAGGAAACCCAAAATAGACCAGGATTCAGTGAGCAAATCTACTGTGCATGTGGCTGGGTGGGCTCTGATCGACTGATCAAGAATAACACCTCTTTCCTGTATCCCATCTGCACTTCCAAAGTGCTGCCGGTTGTTTTCCCCAGGCTTTTCTGTTTGGTCATAGGTTGACAAAATAGCCAAGAGGCAATGGCAGGATCTTTGATTTTTTTTTCTTTATTTATACAGTACAGAGTCTCACTAAGCAGTTTGGAATTATAGTGATCCTCCTCTCTGAGCCTCCCTGGTGCTGGGATTACAGGCATGTGCCACCACTCCCAGTTCTGAGGCCAGCTCAGCTGGTAGTCCCTGGGATTGAACTTGGGACCTTGTGCTTGCCAGGCACACACTCAGATCACTGAACTCTCTCCCCTACCCACTTGCAGGATATTTGGACACGGTACTTGCAGTTTCTAGGTAATTTGCAGCATGGCAACAAGAACAGTGTGGTTGCCACAAAAATTGTTTGTCAAAAGGCAGCAAATAGGCCCAACAGAGTCACTGATGTCTACCAAGACCGATGTTGCAAGACCTTAATTAGGTCTCAAGGCCTTGGACTAACTCTGCCGGCTCCATCCTCTGAGTCAGATTGCCTTATCCAAAAAGGCAGTGTAAGCTTATAGCTGGGATATTGTCTAGTTGGGGACATTCACACGGTGCAGAGAAGGTGTGGGGTCAGTCCTGAGACTTGTAACCAGGCCCAGGGGAGACAGCTGATGGGAGCCTTGAGGCCAGTACAAGAGGTCACAGTGGACAGTGGAGCTGAGCCAAGGGGAACAGTCAGCCTATTTCTGCACTTCTGACAAAGCAAAATTTTCTAACCATTTGAGGCGCTTTCCTCTAGCATGGCCTCGAGTTTTTGTTTCACTCTTTAAAAACCCTAAGTTAATTCTGGTCGACAATGGTTAATTATATGTAGGAACATATTTTGCCATCTTCCGGTGCTCGGTTTTTATCAGGCCAGAATGTCTCCTTTGGCAATTCTTTTGGCAAGTGTTTTTGGGCAATACTTTCTAAAACGTATGAATCTACTTAGTCTTTATTTTGAGCAGATTCTTCAATGACTATTTAGCTGGTGCTGAGTTCCTTGTTGACAGCTATTTTTTATTACAATTTTTTAAGGCATTACTCACTGGCGGCTGCTGAAAGGGTGGCTGCCAATCTGCCATTTGAGTGAAAGGAATCTGTCTTTTCTGTGTTCCCGCTCTGAAGTCTCACGACATTGTTTCTGAATGCTGGTTGACGTGTAGTTATGTGCCTAGCTCTTGCTGCGTGCCTCCTGGGAAGTACGTCCTCGATTCTGGGCCCTTCCCAGCGTCTCTCCCGTCACCTGGCCCCTCTGCATTGTCTTCTTAATTCTCGTCTTGGCAGAACTCACTGAATCTCTTTTGTGTCCCAGAATGACCCTTCCTAAGGTTTAGATGTCTGTGTTCTGGGTGGACATTTTTCCAGTTCACCAAACAGAATTCCACTTTTTTGTGTGGAAACACAGTTCACCAAACAGAATTCCTGCTTTTTTTGTGTGTGCTTATTTTACAGCCCTTGGAATTAAACCAAACTCAAAATGAGTACTTTACCCCTGAGTTGCTGTTTCTGGTTTTTCTTTTCTTTCTTTCTTTCTTTCTTTTTTTTTTTTTGATACAGGGTCTTGCTACACAGTTTGGGCTGGCAGAGATCCTCCCGTCTCAGTCTCCCCAGTGCTAGGATTATGGGCATGTACCACCACGCCTGGTTCCACGGCTGACATGGCATGTGGTGCCCAGGGCCGAACTCAGGACCTTGTGCTTGCCAGGTAAGTGCTTATGCTGCTGAGCTGTCTCCCCAGCCCTGTTCTTTTGTTGTTGTTTTGTTGTATTTTTTACTTTATGTATTTGGGCAGCTTGGACTCATGGTGATACTCTTGCTTTAAGCCTCCCCAGCCCTGGGATTATAGGCATGCGCCACTATACCTGGACTCTTGCTGGCTCAACCTGCCTTGAGGGCAGGGCTGGTATGGCATGTGGGGCCGGTTATCCAACTGCAATCTGCCTAAACTTGCCTAAGCAGGCACTTTAGTCTGTTGAGCTATCCTGCCAGCCACCCCCTCTTTTTTTTTTAACCTGTTGAGTTTTTTTTTTTTTTTTTTAATAAACGACCTCATTTTGCAGTTCTTTCTTTTTCCACTTGTTTTTCTGTCATTCTACCTAGTGTTGTTTCATAATCTTTTTATTTTATTTTATTTTTGTGAGCAGAATATATTTATTAGGGGAAAGAAAGCTCCTGTCCAAGAGAGGGATGGGGGGGGGTCCTGAGCAGGTGGTCCCCCTATAATCTTTCTAATTTTCATGAATATTTTCTCTTTATCCACTTAAGAATCATAAACATACTTGTTTGATTGGTTGATTGATTGATTTTTTGGTACTGGGGATTGAACTTAGGACGCTGGCTTGCCAGGCAGGCACTTATTCTACTGAGCTGTCTGCCCAGCCCTCATACTTACTGTAAACTCTATCCAGTTGTTTCAATTACCAGACTGCTCCAGTCTCATCACATCTGGGCTGGATTCTTCTGCTGATCAGCAACACTGTTAGGGCATTCAGAACAGAGGCCTCCAGGCCTGCCTGAAGCCTAGCCTACCTCGTCTTCCTCTTGGGCTCGCCCTGTCTTATACCATGGTTCTGCAGGTGCCTTGCTGGGTTACAGTGAATGCTCAGGGTTCCTGCCCACAGCCATGGTGCCAGCCAGAGGCTGAGCTGAGGACCTTCCACCGCTTGACCCTCAGGCAACGATGGAAGCCATACTTTTGTTTCTGAGCTTCCTTCCCTGGCGCTGGGAGGCTTGTTCCTGCTCTGGGTTTAAGTAATCCTTTTGGCTGTTGTTGTTGGCTCCTCTTGGTACACTTCTTAGAAACAACCTCTGCCTCAGCCACCTTTGCCAGTTTCTGGATAGAGTCCTGTAGGCCTACAGTCACGGTCATCCGTTCTGGCTGCATGTGCTTGTTTTTTGGTTTTTTGAGACACTGTCTTGCTATGTGCTTCAGACCTGCCTTGAACTCACTACGTGGTCCAGGCTGGCCTTGAACTCAAAGAGACCCTCCTGCCTCAGTGCCTCCCCCCACGTGCAGCCCATGCGTGGCTCTTCCGTTCTGTTTTATGTTTCTGGCTCACTTTTGGTCCGTGGACTGTTTTCTAGGGTTTTGTTTCTTTTCACGATATTATTTCATTGCAAGACAGTCTCAGTGAGGTGCTCAGACTGGCCGCAAACTTGTGATCCTCCTACTTCAGATTACAGACACTCACTGGTTTTTAATTTTTTTTTTTACCTTTATATATTTGGTACAGGGTCTCACTATGCAGCTCAGCCTTGTAGTGATCCTCCTGTTTGCAGCCTCCCCAGTTCTGGGATTATAGGCGTGCTCCACCACGCCAGGTCTTGGTGGCCGGCTCAGTGTGCCTGAAGGCGGGGCCAGTGCGGCATGTGGTACTGGGGATTGAACTCTAGTCCCTGCCCTTGCCTAAGCAGGTGCTTAGTCTGCTGAGCTATCTTTACCAGTCCTTGGTTTTTTAAATTTTATCTTAAAAATTGTAGCTGAACATGATGGTGCATGCCTATAATCCCAGCATTCAGGAGGCAGAGGCAGGAGAATTGCTGTGAGTTCAAGACTAGCCTGAGCTATAAGTAAGCCTGAACTACACAGAGAGATCCTGTCTCAAAGAAAGAAAGAAAGAAAGAAAGAGAAAGAAAGAAACAAACAAACAAAGAAAGAAACAAAGAAAGAAAGAAAGAAAGCAAGCAAGCATAAAGCACCTGAGCTTGCCATGCCGACCCCACCCCTGAGGCACACTGAGATGGCAATTGAGCTGGGTGTGGTGGCACTTGCTTGTAATCCCAGCTCTTGAGAGGCTGTAAACAGGTGGATTGCTATGAGTCTGATCTACTAGTGAAATCCTGAACACCCTGTAGACCCCTAAAATACAAAACCATAAAACAAAAAACAATAGCAACAAAAAAACCCCCAGAAAGCTGAAATACATGTCTCTGTTCCTTGAAAAGAGGAAGACAAAGAAAAGAGGGCCCGTGTTTCTCGTCTTCTGAGAGCGCAGCCCAGGGATGGCTCACATGTGTGAGAGATACTTGGAATGAAGCGAAAAGATCAAAGGACCTGGGGCAGTGTGAAAGACTGGGGGACGCATCTTGGTGCTTCAGAGAGGAGTGTGATGAATCTTTGAATTTTTCAAATAAGCCCAAATGCTGAGCTCACTTCATTATCACTGTGAGCACTGAATGGTCCAGGCATAGCCTGAGTGCCCGCTGGGCCAGCAAACATCACGCAATCATCTCGCTAATGCTGGGAAGCCAAGATTGTTACCCTCACTTTCCATGTAAGAGACCAAGCGGCACTTCAGTCCCAGGTGAACTGCGGTGCTCGTAGGTACGTAAGAGAGGAACTCAGGGATTTGACTGAGTTCTGAGCCTTGGCGGTTGTGTGCAGTGTTCAAGGCCGCCTGCTTCCTGCAGGCACAGGATCCTCCTTAAATCAAGAATTGAAAATGAAGAAGTGATTTATCTATGGGATCCTCTCTGGATTTATAGAACCAGTGAGGCCCATAACATTAAGAGAACTCAGCTAGTGACAATGACACTACCAGGGGGCCCAAGGCCTGGTTTGAGCATGTATGGGAGTAGTACTAAGGTCCTTGTTTTCTTTCCCGACATATGCCTCTGTCCTGGGCAGGCTCTGAGCTGAGTCTCACTGGTCTTACTGGGCACTTTCCCAACTGTCATTGGATGCTGAAGTGTGCACAGCTGGGACAGGCAGGTCACTAGTTCTTGTGGGGACTGACTTCAGCCTTGGAGAGGCTTGACACTGCCTCTCTGGGACTAGGTCAAGGTGGCACATGTCCCAATTGGATAGTCCTAAACCTCTTCACACAAGCCTCAGCTGAGGAATCCCCAGAAAAGACACATGTTTTTACCCAACTGGATAGTTCTTATACCCCCGCCCCCACGACAGATACTGAATTGCAAAACTTGCCTTAGTTTCATATCTTCAAAAATAAATAAGACAGCAATGAAGTCACTAAGCCTATTTTGAAAAGAAGATTAAAGACTCGCAAATCTAGAGGATACAGAAAATCAGCTTGACCCTTTTCTCTGAAGCTTTTGGGAGTGGAACTGCCTCAGAAGCAAAGGTAGAAGTTGACGTAGGGAGGAAGAGGAAGGATTGTTTCCTTAAGCTTTTTGTGTCCCCATCTGCAGTCTGCTGGTGAGGCAGATTTAAAGTAGCTGGTGTTTTAGAGGGGACAATATCTGCACAAGATAGTTCGGTGGTTTCTGCTATGCCCACCCCACCCCACTGGGTGGGGTGGAGATTCACCTGGCTCCCTGAGTCTGCCTGGCAGAGGTACAAGCTTAGGCACGGATGGAATCATGGTTTGGATAGCCCCATACTAACCAGATTTCTGGAAAAGGTACCACTGCCTAACACAAAGATCTCTGATGCAGCACACATCTAAGGCAAACATGGGCAGATGAGCTTCAATCAGGATTTGCTCTTGGATGGGGGATGGTGATGGCACGATTCCTTACACCTGAGGTGTCTGCATGACACTGCGGGCAGATGCCTTTGAGGGTATCCTAGGAAGGGGCAGCCTTTGCTATCCGGGTGGAGTGGTTGGCATGTTGTGTCAACTTGAGAAGTTAAGAGCTTAACTAAACTGGCTCAGCAATTCCACACCCTAGGGCATGGAGGCCCCACCCCAGAATGACTCATTGCTTAAAGGGTCTGAAAGGGAACTGAGCAAGGCCGAAGCACCCCATCTTCACAGTCAGCTTGGATGTCAGCTCCTGGCTTTTAGCGCAGATTCTTCGGCCTCCACCTTGGATTCCTCAATCTTCGGGTGTAGACTCATCGGCCTTCCGTCCAGGCCCACTGGCCTCCTGATGCGGACTTGCATGGAACACTGCAGTGAGCTCCAGACCTTGGACGGAATCCTTCAGTCGCTGGTGTGTTGACGCCTTCTGCACGCTTCCTTGTCTGACTCTGTGCCTGATCATCATGAGCCAACCTGGTAATTTCTTATACATTTGTACATCTTGTGTTATAGCCGGTTCTCTAGTAAAAAAAAAAAAAACCCTCGCTGATAGGACCAGGAGAGCTGGTCCTGCCTCCAGCAACACATACTGCATGCTGTAGTGTGCCATGTCCTGAGCCACTTTGGTACCTTACGGCCATGTATGCTTGTACCAGACACTTTAAACCTAAACTTCCTGTGGTGGCACACGCCTATAACCCCAGCACTTGGGAGACTGAGGCAGGAGGATCACAGCGAGTTCGAGATCAGCCTGGGCTATAAAAGTGAGCTCAAGGCCAGCCTGAACTGCACAGCAAGACCCTGTCTCAAAAAGACAAAAATAAATGAATAAATAAAATAAAGGTAAACTTCCCAACTGGGAGCTAACAAAACAAGTAAGACTAGCAGCAGTAAGGCAAAGCATACATAAATGAGGATGTACGTAACAATCCTAGTGCCCTGGAGGCACCTGCTAATAATATACCTTAGACCTTCTTCTCTGCCTTTTGGAGTGCTTACCTAGATTACTACTCATGCAGAAAATCAGGCTCAGAGCATTGAAGGGACTTCCCAAGGTCACAGAGCTACTAAATGACAGAACTACACTTTGCCCCAATCATCGGTCACTGAAACATCTGAAGTCCCAACACAGACTAGATTAAATACACGGAAAAGAAAAAGGGTCTCCAAATTCAGCCAACCCAGAGTGTAAGAATGCAAGAATGCTACCATATTGGCGCATGCCTGTAATCCCAGCACTTGGGAGGCTGAGGCAGGAGGATCAGTGTGAGTGTGAGACCAGCCTGGGCTACAAAAGTGAGCTCAAGGCCAGTCTGAACTACATACTGAAACCCTGTCTCAAAAAGACAAAAAAAAAAAAAAAAAAAAAAAAAAAAAAAAAAAAAAAAAAAAAAAAAAAGGAAAAAAGGAAAAAAAGAATGCTACCATACTACCATAAAACACAGTTCAACCCACATGGCCAGGTAGATGGTTCCACATTCACCGTTGGTCCACCCACCTGCTGCTGTAGTCTCTAACTAAATTAGCCTTCAGGTACAATGGCTAGATTTCATAATGTGTAAGTTATACCTTGATAAGGATGTAAAGGTGACAAACAGAAGTGGGGAAGGACCCTTGGTCACAGCCCATGCTAAAGATTCAATTCTGGGCTTCCTAGCACATCCGTAGAGTGCTGCTGTCAGCACACTGCAGACACAGGGTGTTTCCACAAGCCCTAACACCTTACAGACTACAGTCATGACCCTTCCCACCCCAGCCCTGGGTAGGCTTTGGTCTCTGTCTCTGTACATTTGCCCCTTCTGTGTTCAATGAATTTGCTAGGGAGATGTAAAAGAAACATCTGCCTCCAATTTGAGAGGGCCTTGACAGTCCAAAGAATGATTTGGACAAGTCCAGCCCAGTGAGTAATTGAGTTTATTAGGAGTTATTTCCAAGAATGGTGGACAGGTTATAGGCTATAGTGCTACTGAAGTTATTGGCTCTACTGAGCTACTAAGTTGCTAAGCTGTTTGCTTTATAGAGCTCTCAGTCAACAGAAAAAAAAGAAAAGCTGGTAGAGAAAGATGGGAGAACAGGAGACAATGGTGAGAGCTTGCTTCTCTCTCAGCCATACTGGGAACCCCACATGTCTCGGCAAGCTTCGGCAAGCTACAGTCAGAAACAGCCTTCGCCCTTGGTGGGGGTCTGCCACACAACTAAGCAAAATGGCGCTGCTCTGGCTAGTGTTCAGAGGACTATTTTTCCTCCTGTGCATTTCACAGAAATGGAATCCTACATCATCCTGTCTTTTTATATAGTTTTATTATTTTAGTGTTACAATTTTGCCATCCTCCCACACTGTAGCAGGTACCAGTAGTTCATGTGTCTTCATCGCTGTATTGCATTCTGTTGTGTGGATGCAGCGGTCGTGTCCCTAGCCATCACAGGACAGGTATTTGGACTGTGCACAATTTAATTATGAAAGAATATCACTGCGAATATGCACGTACAGAGTGCATATTTCCAGGGGCAGAATTACTGAGTTGCATGGCAAGTTTATGCTTTTATTTTATTTATTTTTTATTTTTAGAATTTTATTTTATTTTATTTTTTATATATATATTTTTTCTTGTTTCAGAACTTTTGTTTGTTTGTTTATTTTTATGGCCGGCTCAGCCTGCCCTGAGGGCAGGGCTGGTGCAGCATGTGGTGCCAGGGATTGAACCGCAGTCCCTGCAGCCACCTAAGCTTTCCTAAGCAGGCGCTTGAGACCACTGAGCCATCCTGCTGGGCCCCAGGAGCTTTATTCTTCATCTCCTTCCCTTTGAGTTCATCCCTCAGAATTACCTTCCCTATAACATTGGGATTACAGGCATGTGCCAACATGCCTGGCTCTTTTTGTTTTATTAATCATTTCTCTCTCTCTCTCTCTCTCTCTCTCTTTCTTTCATGGCTGGCTCAGCCCACCCTGGGGGTAGGCCTGGTGCAGCACATGGTGCTGGGGACTGAACCATGGTCCCTGCAGTTGCCTAAACTTACCTAAGCAGGTGCTTTAAACCGCTGAGCCCTCTCACCAACCCAATGGTATCTTTTGTAGTATTGAAGCTTCTAATTTTAAAGAAATCAATTAATGAGGGTTTTTACTTATTTTTTTAAAATGAATTTGGTGTAGGGTCTCAGTATGCAGTTTGGACTCATGGTGATCCTCCTGTTTCCAGCCTCCCCAGCACTGAGATTACAGGCATGTACCACCATGCAGCATGCAGTACCAGGGATTGAACCCCTGCCCCTGCACATGCCTAAGCAGACACTTGATCCACTGAGCTATCTCACCCGTCCTTTATGAGGATTTTTAAATATCTCATTTTTTGGTGTCATATCTAATAGTCTTTGCCTAGGCCTACAACATGGTGTGGTAGACAGCTAACTGTTGGTTAGCTGAATTAAACTAGCTTGGTGCTGGGTGTGAAGGCCCACCTGAGGGTTGTTGCCAGAAGCATAAAGGCAGAACAGGAGAAGCTGCCAAAATGCTGTTTGAGGTGCTGTTCCCAGAAGCTGTTGGAACTTTTGGAAGCTGCTAGTTCTCTTGGGCTGCTCTGCCGGAGGACCTTGCCATGCTGGCTTTCCTGAAGAACTTTAGAGAAGCTTGGCTCCTCATCTTGAGCATTGATTCCTGGCTCTGGAGGAGAAGATGATGCTTGTTGCGTTCGCCTTCCTAATGGGAACTTGGCTCTCCTCCTTGCTGGAGGAGCGTGGGGCCTCACAGTTGCTGAGGAGGGCTGTGGGACATTTTCCACATTCTTCTGCTTTAACATGTTGCATGTTAAAGAGAGCTCTGCTGCTTACCTTGAGCATCGCTTCCTAGCTCCAGCACAGATCCCTCATCCCACTGAGCTTTGGGACCTTTCCAGCACAGATCCATGAAGTGGGCCTGCGTGCGACTTCGTCTCAGGCCCTAGTCCTCCAGTGAACTGGTGGGAGGCACTGTTAGGAGCTCTAGGCCCTCAGCTGGATTTGTTATTATTTAGCGTGTGGGTAGATGTCTTGCACTTGTAGTATGTGATTCTTGGGTGATTCGTTATAAAAATACCATTACAAAACAGGACCTGTATTATATAGTTCACCTTGCAAAAGCCCCAAACCATAACACATGGTGATGTAACCCTTCCTTTTTTCTAGAAGTTTCATAGTGTTAGCTCTTACATCTAGGTTTCTGAACCATTTTAAATGTTATGAAATTTACTGTTGTCATATGAATAGTCAGTTGTCTCAGGATTTTCAGTTTTCTCTTCTTTTTTCTTTTTTTGGAACTAAAAAAAGACTTTATTGAGGGCAAGAGGATGTAAATACAAAAATCAAAAGCTTATGCAGCATTTCATGAATTTTCCATTCTCTGTCCAACGAGAGCTGCCTGTTGCTTGTACATTTTCTAAGGGTCCTGATCTGCTCACGACATCTTTATACAAGGAGAAACCGAGGGGCAGATGCTTTAGTGGCCCTTTGGGAGAACTCTCATCGGGGCAGGAGTAACTGTTCAGGTCTGCTTACTTCTTTCCCTTCTGCTTCATGTGTACTACAAAATAATCATTGCATGCAGTGGTGAGGCCTGCAGTTAGTGAAAAGAAGCCCTGGAAGCCCACTTGCCATCTCAACACTGGTCCAGGTCCCTAATGATGTTGTCCACAGCCAGAGAGAGGGTCTTTTTGGTTTTCCAAAAATCCAGGGAACTCTTTTTCCATGAGCACTCTCAGGTCTTCCTTCGTTAAGTAGCATTTGACCCCAGCAAATTTGTGAAATGTAAACATCATGGTTTCCGTGGTGCGTTCCATTTGGGAGGACAACTTGGTGAGGTCTGTGTAAACCTTAGCGAGGAGGCGAGGCAGGGCGAGGGGGGGCGAGCCGGGCGAGCAGGGCGCGCTGGGGCGCGGCGGTGGCTTTAGTTTTCTTTAGGGAAGTTTAAAGTTACAATCTCACTTATTTTACGTATCTGTTCACAATTCCTACTCTGTCAATTCTGATGAATTGTATATTTCATAGAATTTGTCCACCTTATCTGAGTTGTGAATTTATTATTATAAAACTTTCACAATATCCTTTATCCTCTCAAATATCTTTAGGCTCTTAATTTTCTTTCTTTCTTCCTTCCTTCCTTCCTTCCTTCCTTCCTTCCTTCCTTCCTTCCTTCCTTTCTTCTTTCTCTTTCTTTCTTTCTTTCTTTCTTTCTTTCTTTCTTTCTTTCTTTCTTTCTTTCTTTCTTTCTTTCTTTCTTTCTTCTTTGGTCCTTTTGAGACAGGGTCTTGCTATGCAGTTCAGGCTGGGGTTGAACTCACTTTTGTAGCCCGGGCTGGTCTTGAACTCTCACGGATCCTTCTGCCTCAGCCTCCCAAGTGCTGGGATTACAGATGTGTGTCACCATGCCCAGCTTCCTTTCTTAATTTTTAGGTTGGCATTTCCTTTCTCTTTTTTTCCCCTTATTCTGTATTGCTTGAGTTAATAACTTTAGCTGTTTTTTTTTTAAGGACCAACGATTTACTTTGTTGTTTTTTTCTATCACTTATTATGTTTTATTTCATGTTTGTGCCATTATTTTGCATTTAATTTACTCTTCGCTTACATATTTTTCTTTTGAAAAA
>PVJA010003880.1:0-90810 GCA_004027025.1 Myocastor coypus | reverse complement strand
TCTCGAACTCGCACCAATCCTCCTGCCTCAGCCTCCCAAGTGCTGGGATTACAGGCGTGCGCCACCATGCCCGGCTCCTATTTTCATTAGAAGCAGCTTAGCGCTCCAATTTCATGGATTTTGATGTGAAGTAACTTAGAGTAACAATCCACGGAAAGGAAGCTGGTTTTTAAAAAGTCATCAATTAAAAAAAGAAACTACAGTTGAAAACAATTGGGTGAAAAAATAAATGAAAAGTAATTTGGTAAAACCTACCCAAACACCATGTAATCATCTGTTTGCAGTTGCAGTGAAACTTCAGATGTCCAAGAACTTAAAAACAGAGCAATAAAGATAGTTTCCCGAAACATGTTTCTCTTACAGATAAATCCAAGAGTCCTTAGAGATATGTTTGTGCTCACTGAAAATGACATTCATACATATAAAGTTAAGGAGGGGAGTTAAAGGGAATATTGTAAATAATGAATTGCCATTGTACTCAGCTACATCTGTGGAATTCCTAGAGGATAGCAGGTCATTAAAATATGCTTTGGAATGGGATTTTTATGAAAGCAGAATTAGGCTTGCTTTTGCAGAAACACTTTTTAAAAGACTTTTTACATTTTTATAGCACTCAGTCAATGCTGACACATTGCTTAGGCAATTTTTTGAAATCACTTTGATTTTAATTGAGTTTTTCTAACCAGGAGTTTTCTTTGTCGCTCTTACGATTGGAGAGGATGTTGTCCCTCTAAAGTTTAGACTCGGAGTGAGTGACAAGCCGGCTGAGGCCACTGACATTGGTGTCTGTTTACCTTGGGCCACGTGGAAGTGACGAGGCTGTGCCCAGGCTTCACAGGCACCTCGTGAAGTACAAGGCAGAAGTAGTCCACAGCTGCACAAGTCGATGAGCACCCGCCTACTGCTCGCTTCTGTTCCCCATTTCAGTCCCGAGCGCTTCTGTGGCCGCGTTCGCAGGCTGTACGTGTCTTGCGGGGCATCTCTCAGAATCTGCTTTGGAAGACTTATTTCCCTCTGGTAGCCCTAGTATTATTTAGCAGGTTTTTTTTTTTTAATAAGACAATGAAACTGTAGGGCAGGAAAGGGAGTGTGGGTGGGATGAGGTACCCTGGGGTCCCCTGGAGCTTGACCCTTGGCCATACGCACCTGCTGGACATGAGAGGCTCGGCTGAGTCCCCGGGTGGATGTGAGGAGGGATTGTGTCTCCAAAGGAAGAAGATGAAGGGAATGCTACAGGGAATTCAATCCCCACTGCAAGTTTGGTCAACGTAATTAGGTCAGCTCAGACTTCAGTTACATTTGAGAGACTCCGAGCTCCCAAATCCATAAGGAGCAGTGCGCTGCAAGGTGTGGAAGTGTCTGGTCTTAGGGAGGTGCGAAGTGGGGGATCCCAGACACCACGAGGAAGGTTCTCTGCTGCCACATGCCGCGGCCACACTGTGTTTCTGCAGCGCACCAGTGCCAGAACTGGGAGGAGATTTCCCTTGGGAAGTGTTGCTTTCTCTTTCCTCTTTTGAACAATTAGGAGCAGCCAGCACACCCCGCTGAGTTCAATTCCCGGTTCTGCAAAAAAAAAAAAAAAAAATAGTTTTACAGTTCATTTCTTTTGAGCCTCCCATGTGCTCCTTGCATTACTATCTCAGAGAGAGAGAACTACCTTTTGCTTCTGCACCTTCTTTTTTTTTTTTAAGAATTATTTTATTTTATTTTTTTCTTGTTTCAGAACTTTTGTTTGTTTGTTTATTTGTTTTTATAGTAGCCGTCTCAGCCTGCCGTGAGGGCAGGGCTGGTGCAGCAAGTGGTGCCAGGGATCGAACCGCGGTCCCTGAAGCTGCCCAAGCTTTCCTAAGCAGGCACGTTAGACCACTGAGCCATCCTGTGGGGCCCCGCTTCTGCACCCTTTTTTTCCTAAACGTTCGCCATAGAAATCCACATGATTTTACTTGCCATATTATTATATGATGCTACTAATAATGTCTTGATTTTATGTGCTAATAGTGTCTTCAATTGTAGCGCTTAAAAGATTTTAGGGCAGCTGCAGTTAAGGCTCACAAGAAACTTATCTATGAGTAAATGCAAAAAGCAACACAGTTGCAGTAGCGGCCATCAGCCAGGACCCTGCAATGGCCTGGCTGATGCACAGCGACCCTTAACGTGGGGTGGGCAGGCTGGCCCTGTGGCTGCCGGCCACCTTCCCTGTTACAAGTTTCTGTGCCGATCACGTATTCATTATGTGCCATTGTGCTGCCCCAGCTGGAGCGGCCCTGCCCACAGAATGGCCCTGGTCCCACAGTAGCCGCGGTATATATTTAGACTCAGGCCCCACCACTCTGTGCCGTGCGGGGGATGCATAACGGCTGTCCACGCTGCTGCTCTGGAGCTGGGATCTTTATTCGCTCACTCAGATTCTGCATTCAGCAGCTTGGGAGGAGCAGATGAGCTAGCACCGCTTCTCAAGGAGCTCTGGAGCCAGGGAAAATGAGCTTTCTCTGCCAGATTTGAAACCCAGAAGACGGCTTCTTCTTTCCTTCTAAACGTTAGCCTGTTGTTTAAGATGGTATTTGCTGGAATATCAAACAACTAACGTTTAATTTTAATGAGTCACTCACTTGATTTATCGTGGACATACCCAAGATTTTTCACAGATCCATGAGGTACTGAAGTGCCTGTGAAGTCAGCACAGAGTGCCCACCCTAAGCTGTGAGCAGGGCTGGCTGTCCTGGGCTTGCAGGTGAGCCGGGCCCAGAAGCCCCATTTCCCATGTGAGGCAGAAAGAGCAACCCTGTTAGCGGACAAGCGCACTCAGGCTTCAGCACAGCCATAGCCGGTGGGCAAATCAAGCGGGGCCTTGACTTTGCACTCCAAACTGCCTGCTGTCAGGAAAGCCGACAGCCTGAGCAGACCCTCCAAACGAATTCCTGTACGGTACTCTCTGTGGAGCCCGGTGGAGCTTGGGATTGCAGGAGGCACTGCATAAAAGGATGCTAGAAGTCAGAGCTTTCCTTGGAACAATGAGGAAGGCGCATTTTACGTAGTAATAAAAATTATTAGTAACAATAACAGTAGCGATAAATGTAAGTCTTTCAGATATTTCTATGTTTATAGCACTGAGTTAGCCACGAAGCCTGGACCTTGGGGCATCAGTGACAATATGAAGCAACACTTTACTTATGAAATATAAATCAATGATATGGCATAAAATAGCTTGATATTCACTAGTTCAAACGTATCAGTCCTGAGAGAAAACAATCGCTAGTGCGTTCTGGCACTGCATCTTGAGCTCTGTTCTGTCTGTCATCAGATCATATAAGGGAGGCACATTCCCTCACTTTTCAGCGTCCCTTCATGTTCAAGGTGTCACTGCAACCAGACAGTTGTCACACACCAGTGCTATCCCTAGGTGACAGATGGGCAATGGAGACAAGAGTTAGCAAAGGCAGTCACTGCACCCGGAAAGCAAAGATTCAGACCTGAGCAATCCATCACAGAATTGCACTCATTCTTGGTGTCCCACTTCTTTCTCCTTATTTTGAGTACTTTTATAAAGAAGGTAGAGAAAGTAAGATTCTTAAAAATTCTGGAGAGAAACAAAGCCATGGCCTAGATGACCAGGCTGTTCCAGAAAGGGACCCTGGGGTCTGTGGAATGAGAGGAAGCAGGAAGTGCTGTATACATGCACAGTTACCTGTGAGTTTTTGGTGGGATCTGCCCATAGCTCCTGTGGGCACTGGTACTGTGTGGCGCCTGGTCCCTACCTTGGCAGCCACATGCCCTTCCTCCTGTAATGATATAAACAACGTGACAATGCTTAGGTCTTAGTTACTCTTCTTGTTGCTGAGACAAAAATACCCAACGCCTATGTTAAAAGGAGGAAAGACTCATTTAGCTTCCAGTTGAGAGTGGTTTCAAGGTGGCAGGGTGGCATGACTGATGAGGGTTGCAGCAGGAAGCAAAGCAGCAAGTGCCTCAGCTGCTTCTTTCTGCCTCTCCGGTACTCTGTCCAGCCTGCAGAATTAGGGCGATAGACTGATCAGTAGGAATGGCCTTCATCCCAGCATCACACACTCTAGACTCAGCCACCTCGGAAAAGCCCCACTTCTTACGGCCTTAGTGAGGACATCTAGACACACACTGCGGCACCCCACGATTCTCTATGGTGTGGTCAGCTACGTGAAAGGACATCACAGCACGCCAGAAGCTCTTCTCAGAATGCTGTACATCCTGGATTCTACTTTGCCAGGAATAAGTGCAGTGCTGGGCCCAGCAGCCTCCGGGCGTGGGGAATAAGCAGTTGGGCAGAAGCCAGGTAAGCGGCCATGGACGCTGTCTGCAGGGCCTGCCTCTGCCTTGGGCTCAGGGAGTTCCATCTGTGCAGGTCCTGGGGGAACTGGAACTCAGCTCTCTAGTCCACAAAGCATCTGGTGAGTTCCTTCCTGGAATTCGGCTTTTTGATCCTAGCTACCTCCCTTCCTGGGGACCCACAGAGTTTTATTTTCCATCCTTTTCAACAGATGCCCCCGAGCCTTGAACTGTATCAGCAGTTGGCATAATGAATTGTGGTGCTTTCAGGTGTCAAGCTACTGTAGCACAGGATGGCAGGGGGTTCAGAAACATTTTTTTTTTTTTTTTTCAGAAACATTTTAATTCTGAGGACTTTGTCCACTTTACAGAATAAGACATTGTTTGGCCCAGCAGAAAACAGTAATGAGCAACATCTCAGACTGAACATTCCCTCTTAATTTCAGCCCCCAGGGGGGAATCTTGTTTAAATCATCCCATTTGCATACGCACTCATGCTTCCGTGTGTGCGTTCTGCTAGTGCATAGCAATGCGTCCCTCCAGAGTGCAGGGCTCCGAGCTGGAGGGGGTCACGTAGAGGAGCGGCATACTGCTCTTAGAGTTCCGGAGGGAAAGCAGGACCAAGAAACACCAAAGTACAAGACAAGCTTCATAGCTGAGACACGAAAACTCACCTGAACATACAGCAGAAGCCATGCTTAGCTCTGCCGGAGGAAATCCAAACCACCTGTGGAGGAACAGCGAGGGCATGTTCTGAGCTGTGCCGCTTGTCCCGTCAGTCCCAGGCTGGAAAGGTAATGGAGAGATGTAAATGGCAGGAAGCATGGGAAAATAAATAGCAAAGAAAGAGTACAGGGCCCCATGGAAATGGGACTTTTTTGGGGCACTCTAAGAAAACATCTGAAATTCATTCAAAACAAAACACAATATTACATTTCTTCCTCTGACTTCTTCTATTGTGAGATGGTACACTCATGGTTTCAGTTGTTTGGATCAGAGTGCTTATGTCTGGAAGAAGAGTAGCTGTGTGAGTGGTAACTTGTTTTTTTCCCCTAGGGAAATCACTACTATTGAGATACATTTAAGCAAATTAATTAATTGAAAATGAAAATAGTATAGCTGCCGTTCAGGAGCATGTGATGTTGAATAATAGGAACATGGAATTTTTTTATCTTTGTTGAGTAAATACCTTGTGCACAGAGAAACTGGACTTTTGAATGCTTAGTTCAGTGTCCTGTGTATTGTGTAGGTGGGAACTGTGTACTGGAGACTTTGTGAAATACCAGGGAGATAAGAATAGCAAGTTGATGTGCTCTAGGTCAGGATTAGGGAACAGAGGTAGAGATGGAGACAGGAATGGGGATGGAGACAGAGACAGAGAGAGAGAGACACAGAGAGCGAGAGAGACAGATGGGCTATTATTCCTATATTTGAATCAAATACATATAGAGAACTCATTAAATTACACTAATTGAAGTGAATAATCTTCAAATCAAACAGCCTTGGGTTCTCTTCTGGCTCCTTAAACACAAGGCAAGGTGTTCAGTGTTCCTGTATTTCAGTTTTCCTTGCCTAAAGATTGTTGTCTTTGTTCTTCTTGTCTCATTGCTGGGACAAATATTTGACACCCAAAATGAAGGCGGGAAAGGTTTATTCAGCTCACAGTTGCTGGAGGTTTCAGTCCATACTCAGCTGGCTCTAAGGCAGATATGCACATGGCAGAGGGCGGCAGTTCATGGTGGTGGAACAGCAACAATGGCGATAGAGGCAACAGAGAGGGAGTCTTTTTCTCTGTCTCTCTTATATTACATTCAGGCTCCCTGCCTTAGGATATCCACCTTAGACTAGACCCATAATACCAGCAGTATTCAGGCCCATAATCTCATCCTTGGATCACCCGTAAGCCCAGCTGATCATGAGTTAAGCTCAAACTCTAGAAGTCTCTGTCCTATGATTGCATGAGTCTTTGGGGGGACAGCTAGACACCAACCATAACAATTGAGTAGAACTGTGATTCGGAAGCCCTGGAGGTGTGTGTGTATTGCTGGGTCTCAGTAGACCCCTGCTAGTACCCCATTGAGAACAACAAACACTGCCGCACTGAACTGCCCATAGGCCCTGTGCATAGTGACACGATCG
Source organism: Myocastor coypus (assembly GCA_004027025.1). Classification (NCBI taxonomy): domain Eukaryota; kingdom Metazoa; phylum Chordata; class Mammalia; order Rodentia; family Myocastoridae; genus Myocastor; species Myocastor coypus. The sequence goes on along the minus strand of PVJA010003880.1, from coordinate 84,372 downwards.
TGTGGCCTAGGCAGACAGGCAGACCTGGGGCACCACCCAAAGGAGGACCTGCTCTAGGCTTAGTGTCTTCCTGTTTGCATAGTAAAATTCTTAGTAACTTCTTTATTTTCATCCTGGCATCCATACTTGGCCACTGAATAACATTCCCTGCCTTTACTAATTTTACAACAAGGGGCTCCTTGATTTTATTTTGTATGGATCTCAATAAATTTGAAGATTGTATTGCAGAGATTGTGGTTATAGATCAGAAGTTCGTTTGTTCTTTTTTTTATATTTTATTTTACTTTTGTATTTTAGGGGAGGGTGTACAGCATCTCACTACTGGATCAGACTCCTAGTTTTCCCCCGATTTACAGCCTTCCAAGAGCTGGGATAACAGCCATGCCGAACCATGCCAAGTCTCAACTGCTGTCTTAGTGCGCCCTGGGTGTGGGGCCAGCACACGGCACAGCTTGGCGATGGAATCCCCAGCCTCCATGCCTGCTCACAGGCTCTTTAATCCGCTGAGCTGATGTCCAGCCCCCTAGTTATTTCTAACACTGCCAAAGTCACGGAACTAGCCATGGACAAGAAGTTAGAAGCTCTGTCTGTTAACCTGTACACAATGTGCGTTCTTCCTTTGTTAAATTTCAACTTTCCCCTCTTTGTGTACCTGAAACTAGGAAAGATATTTGAGAACTTTTTTTTTTTTTTTTTTTTTTTTTTTGTGGGACCAGGGTTCAAACTCACGACCTTGCACTTGCCAGGCAGGCACTTGTGCCACGGAGCTATCTCCCTGCCTCCCCCCCTTTTTCTTTGAGAACTTGTAAACCTAGAAGTTTTAGAAAAATATAGGTATCATTTTAAAGTGCTGAATTAGGAATAGCCAACTTTTATAATTCAAATACAAGTAATTATTTTGGTTAATGTTATTGTCATTAGATTTCAATTAATGATATGTTTTAGAAAAAAATTGTATTTTCTGTCTAAAGAGAATCTCATAAGTGAGTCCTAAGCATTGTCCGAGAGTGTGAGTTGGATTTGTTGCATTTTCTTCTCTGAGCTCCCTGGTGAAAAATGTATGAAAAGATTGAAATTAGTCCTTTATCAACAGTGCAAATTGTAATTTATAAGTAATGGCTATCAATAACCTCATAATTACTTGGTTTATCGTTTATTAATAACCATGTGCACATAAAATTATGTAGAATACATTTTTCCTTCTATAGCCCAAAAATGCCTATATAAAAATGGTTGCAATAGTGTGACGTAACAGAAATGATGAAAAGATAAAGATCCGTAAGTAAATTCACCTGTGGTCACCCGCAGGGCTGGTGTGAGTGAGCCAGTAGTGAGGGGAATTATCAAATATGGCAGTTTTCATTATCACAACACAGTTGCTCTCTCTATTGGATTCAAAGAATCATTTTCTTTTTGTCCCTTTAACAGGGCTCAGTCATTCTTCCTCTGGCTTCTTTGAAGATGCCATGGAAATGTGAAATTCCATAGCCATTAGACAGATTTCTCATAATTACTATTATTACCTAAAATACAAAATAGTAAAAGAAAAATCTTAGAAGCAACACAGAACTTCACCACAGCAGCTGCTGCAACGCGTGACGCTGCCTCCCCACTGGTCATCCAGCCTACCAGATGCACACATGCGCAAGGGTAGAAGCAAGGTCGGTACCAATGACAGGTGAAAGGAGTCAGGAGCTACCCAAGAAGGCAGTACCGTGCCGGGTGGTTTCAGATGCACCTCACAGTGTGCGAATCGCCGAGCTACTTGCTGTGCTGGCATCACCAGCCAGTGCCCCATCAGTGTGTGTGCCGCGAACCCTGCCAGGTGACCTAGGTGTGGCTGGCCATGCCTTGGTCACAGTGTAGATCTGGATTTTAGAGAGCTTGCTATCTACTTCCTCGTAGCTCAGTAGTGAAGCGGGGCACTACCACAAGCCTCAGCATCTCCGGCGCCACCACCTCACAGAAACCGTTCCCCCCAAGCCCTTAGTAGGCCAGAGGTGGAGATCAGGTCATCTTCATCTGATTTCACCCAGGGAAGACAAGTTCTGGACACCCTTAGGAACAGCTCTCCACCAATTCAAATTAGCCTGCTAAAGCTGGAGGGTGAACTGCATTTATTAGCCAAGTAAAAAGCTGTTTGTTCTGAAATGTAGGACTCAAGCTCTGACCATTAAGTCAAACGTGTGTGTGTGTGTTAATAGCAATTTAAACTAGGTCTTCATTTTATTTTCAAAGTACTCCTTTCATAGCAAAATTCCTTTCCTTGCAAAAATGCAGAAACCACGTGTGCAGGTTTTCTTAGGTTATTATCATTTCTGCATGATAATATTCTTATGCTGCATTTCTTATATACTCTTGGGAGGGGCATGGATTTATAGGATTATTTTACCTTCACACAGTTTGCTAACTTAGATTTCTATGTATTTGTTTCCATTTTAATGACTTTGTAATATCATGCTTTATGTCTTAAGGAAGTAAACTCAAGGCTCTGAGGTATTAAAAGAATCACTTAGGAAAACGCTATTTCTATAAGAAGCGTTTTATAGGGAGCCCCCTGGAGGCCTCTGTGGGTTATGGCACCTCTGAAAACTGAAGCATTCTGGCCTGAATTTTCTGGAGGACTAAATGAACAAAGGATGCCTTAACTGAGCGAATGTTGGCACCTAAGAAGAGCGTGAGCATTCTTAGGTCACCTTTACAGGGAGACAGGGAGCTCTGCCTCCTGAAGCGGTAACTGCAGAAGAAGGCGTCACAGACTGTTACAATGTCATTGGGACACAAAAGTTTTATGACTTTTTTTTTAACTTTCCCAACAATAGTCTCCTAAACCTAACTTGTATCTAGAGGCTTTTTGTTCTTTTTTGGTCAGGACTGGGGTTCAAACTAACGACCTTGCACTTACCAGGCAGACACTTGTGCCACAGTGCTATCTTCCCAGCCCCGAGGCTATTTGTTCTTGAAAGTATAACAAATTTGAAAATACCCACCCACCACTATTCCCACCCAGGACTATACCATTTCTAAAACTTGTAATTCTTAACTTGCTGCCTTAATAAATTTCATTTTTATTTCTTTAAAATACACAAAACGAGAATTTGAAGTGACATTTGAAGCAACATGCCTACAAAGTGAAAATGATTCACGCTCATCGTTTTCATTACATAATACTATCAAGGTCCTTGAGTTGAAAACCTTTATTTTTTTGTACCGGGAATTGAACTCAGGATCTTGTGCTTGCTAGGGAGGCATTTAAGCCACCGAACTATCTCCCTGGCCCACATTTTGTACTTGTTGATGAGCTGCTCTCTCTTCCCGCCTCTCCACGGCACTCCCAGCTCTGCTCTGTGCTTCTGTGCCTACGTTCCTTGCGGTGCTTACCCTGCATGCAGCCATGCCGGAGCCATCATTCTGCCCTGCCCAAATTCACTTATCGTAGCGTCTCATATCCATGAGAATACTACAGAATTGATTTCTTCTTAAGGCTGAATGATACATGTACAATACACATCATAAAGGCTCGTTCGGCAGCAGGTGTCTGCTCTCTGTATCATGGCTGTCATATGCACTGTTGCCGTGGCCACGGGCATTCACCCATCTCCTTAAGGCTCTGACTTCGGGTATTGGGGAAGATGGGAGCTCGGCTATTAATGTCTGGAGGATGCTCCACCGTGCATCCCACCCAAGGTACGCTGTTGTATTCTCACCAACATGGTAAATGCCTTTCAGATTTTTCTGATCCTTATAAATAACTTACTTTTAATTTTTAATGTTACTCATCCCAACAGGTATGAGGCAATAGCTCATTATGGTTTCAATTTACATCTTCCTTTGATTGGTGACACCAAGCAATTTTTCATATCCCTGCTGGCTATTAGTTTGCTTGTTATTCAAGTCTCTGGCTCATTTTTTAGGTAGGTAATTAGTTTTCAGGAGTATATTTCCTTTTTTCACTCTTTTTTTTTTTTTTGCTACCAAGTGGCCACTTGCAGGCATGTACAACCCTTCACAATGTGTTTGTTTACTCAACAAGCTTTCACCCATGTCCTAGTGTCTCAGATGTCTAGTGAATTCACTTACACTGTTTGGCCAAATTCCAAATACTCACAACCATGACAATCAATTCAATTCCTATAACCCTGTAATTCAACAAGAAAATGTGTGAGGGAATACCACAAGATGACACTGATCTTAAGTCAGAACAGGAAAAGCAAAAAGAGGGACATGGCACCAAAAGGAAAAAACATCAGTTTAGATCCTGCGCTTGCTGTGTCATCTCACCTTGGGTGAGCTCACAGAGCCCTTGCTGCAGCTGTTAGAGGTGAATGTTTGATCAGGTTGGGTTTCCTGAGGAGATAAGCCCTGTCGCCCATGACTTCCACTGAATGTGACAGGGCCACCTGCTTATCATCCTGGGCAGAGTCATGAAATCCGCCCTCCGTCGTTTTCTGTCTCCTATGACTCAGATGAGGACGGAAGGTGGGAGAGCTGCGTGGTGGCTTTGTGCAGAGCACAGATCCTGGCTTACATTTCCTTAGCCTGAAGCCCGGGCATCATAGGCCCTGCAGCCCTAGAGCAGTGCAGAGCGCCGCGCTTGGGCGGGCTGGGTTCTGTGAGAGACGCTAATGGTGCACACTGCGTGGCCAGTGCATGGGTCGGTGCTCGCTACAGAGCAGTAGATGGCCAGGGACACATACCTGAGGTCTGGAACTTTTATTTATTTATGTATTTTTTATAATATATTTAGTATAGGGTCTACAGGGTCTTACTACGTAGATTGGACACTTAGTGATTCTCCTGTTTTCAGCCTTCCAAGCACAGGGGTTACAGGTGCATGTGCCACCACACCCAGTCTGAATCCTCATCTCCTTGAGCCCTGGGGCTCGGGCCAGCATCAGGAGATCAAACCCCTACCGCTGTGCTCTGCCTAGGTAGGTGCTTTGTCTGCTGAGCTATCTGGCTGGTCCCGTCTCCAATCTTTAAAATCCCTTGTTTTTGGTCCCGCGCCCCACACTGCACCATGGGAACAGCCACAGGCTGCAGCAGCAGAGGTGGTGACGGAGGCTTCTACCGCTCCTGAGAATGCGGGGCTGCTAGCGTCAAAGCGGGAGGCTGTCTCAGGAGGCCGGAGGGCCTGGGCGCTTGGGTCCCTGCTACCTCTCCACGACTGGGTTCTGTGTGCTTTGCTCGGTATTCCTTCAGGGGGAGGAAAAGAAAGGAAAAGGCAGCCAGATAGGATTCTTTTCCAGCAGGGATTTTGTTTTCTTATGTTTTTATAGGGAAAGTGGAGAATTATCTTCTTCATCTTTTGAGGATAATTAAGGTCACTCTGTGAAATGTTAGACGCTCTTTGGCTAGATGACTTTTGGAATGGCATTTTGAGTTAGCTTTATTTGAAAAAAAAAAAAAAAGGTTCTGCGTGCATCTGTGTGTTCACAGTCCGCAGCCTGCTACACAATGCAGAGCTGACCCCTGGACTCAAGCCTTGCTGTAGAAAGCACCCTTCAAGGGCACACAACGTAATCCCTTTGCTTAGTGCTGCGGTTCTCAACCTGTGGGTCGCGACCCCACCGGGGGCCGAACGACGAAAACACAGGGGTCGCCTAAAGCCATTCCGAATCATAACTGGAGCAAAATTATAGTTTTGAAGTAACCACCAAAATTATTTTTTGGTTTGGGGTCACTGCAACATGAGGAACTGTATTGTGGGGTTACGGCATTAGAAAGGTTGAGAGCCACTGACTCAGTGGCAAAGCGCAGAGCTCTCAGAGGTTCTGCCTCCTGTGTAGTGGTGAACTGCTACAGCTGTGCTCAGAGCCGCCTCCCAGTACACCAGTTTTCTCACTCACCTGTGGAACCCCCACTCCTTTTAGCTCTAACCTGAAAAATAGGTTCTGGTGTGAGTGCTCCGTCGATTTTGCTTGTGTTGGCATGTTTGATTCTTCCCTCTCACAAGCTCCCTACGGTTGAGTCTACCTCTCTGTTTTTGGGACTGTGTCTTCTTCTTACTCTGTTCAGTATATTTGGAGGCGGAGGGTCTCTTGATCCATCATTTATTATTATTATTATTATTATTATTATTATTATTATTATATTTTGACCTATTATTTTTTTATTTATGTATTCAGTACAGGGTCTCACTGCACAGCTCAGACTCGTAGTGATCCTCCTGTCTCAGACTCCCTAGGGCTGGGATTGCAGGCGTGTGCCACCATGCCCAGCTTCCCGCACAATTTTTTTAAAATTTATTTTATTCTATAAGCTATCTCCCTGGCCTGAATTTTTTATTCTTTTTTTTTTTCTTTCTTTCTGGATACATTTCTTTTTTAAAATTTTTTTTCTATTAATTTCAACAAGAAATAGCAATGAGGTAGTTACGGGAACCATCAATAGGACAGCCATAATAATCAATACAATGTTTATTGCTGCCTTAATACTAGTTGTTCAGAGTACAAGATATAGACATGGTAACTTTTCTAAACACTATTGGTACAGATATTTCCTCTCACTGAACTAAGAGAAATTAGTTGTATGCATAGTCCAATATTCCGTAATAGTAGAGGGTTATCAGTAGAACTGGCTTTGTTGGAAGCTGTTGGCTTGAGCACTTTACAGTTCAGCATACTAATCTGGCTTTACTTTTTATGCCTTATGTTTAAACTTTTCTGCTGAGTGGTTAAGGCCAAGTTAAAGCAAGACCTATATAACAAAACATGTAACTTTTGTATCTGACAAGGTCAGTTAAATGCCCTCAGGATTTGCCTTGAAACCATGTATAGCATTTTGTAGAACTGTTGTCAGTGTCAGCCATCTGGATGAGTCGCAGCCTTTGCTTGACCAGTTTGCTGTCTGTGAAAGCCTGAGAGAATGTTAGATGATTCGCCTTAGGTACACTGTACATCATTGATCCCTTTCCTCTGTGGCCCCATAATCTCCTTGAACAGAAAGTTTGGGACACCACTGAGTTATAGAATGTTACAGCACAGGTTCTCTTGTGTCCTGAGTCCTCATTGACCTTGAAGGGCTAGGGCCAAAATACTGGCTATCCCCAAAGCCTTTCTTTTTCTCTAATTTTTTGGTCTGCCTACTTAAGATGTTAACCCTCCAAAATAGAAGCTTAGTGATACTATTACTCTATAACATAGGTACTAGAGCTTAACATCACTGTCTTTCTGAATACCAAACACCTTAGATTTAACATGGACAGTATTTTCCATCAATAATCAATAATAATAATGGGAAATAATAGCTGAAGTAAAAAAAGAAACTATAATAAAAGAAGTACTAAATGCTTCTACAAAAGATACTGATAAAAATAGAGGAGAATAGAAAAATAATGAAATCCTCGAATAAGCAATATAGGAAAGTAATAGAATGTATGAAGCAGATTCCGACTGCTATACAGGAACTTAAAACTTCAATCACAAACTGGCAAAACCGTTTCAATGAAAGTGAAAATAGACTTTCAGACTTTAAAGACACCATTGCAGCTAGTGAAGAGGTAAGAAAAGGTCTCTTAAAAACGACTAGGATGCAAGAGAAATTAATTCAACATCTGCAAGACGAAGCAGAGATGAACAGCGTAAGACTAAAAGGCATCAGTGAGTAAGAAGGAGTCTGTACAAGTGATGTAAAAAGAAAATGGGAGAAGTGATCGCAGAAAACTTCCCCAATATGGATAGAAAACAATCTGACATTCAGGAAACTGAAGCACATATAACTCCAAATAGCGTCAACCCAATTAAAACCACACCCAGACGTATAATAATCAAGATCCCAGAAATTCAGCCCAAAAACAGTATACTAAAAGCCGCTAGAGAAAAGACAGATCATATTTAAAGGGAAACCAGCTTTCTTTGTTCTTGATGATTGGTAACCCTATGTAGAAGTCTCCATAGAACCCGGTAACTAGAAACAGCTTTTGTCCAAAGTCAAGTGCATGCACCTCTGGATCTGTAGTGCCTTAAATTCCTATGCAAAATGCTAGCTCTGTTTTAAAGAAGAAATAGGTGAATGGGATTCAAAAGTTTACTCTCATATTTTGGTGTTGGTAAAGTCTGTTTACAACATCGCAGATGTCATGTTCTAATGTATTTCGTTAAGAATAGAACCTGTATCTGAACCCTCAATAATTTTAGATGGAAGGACAGGAGGGGGGGGTAGGAGGAGAAAGGAGGAGAAAGAAGGAGCCGAGGAGGGAGGCGAGCGGGGAGAAGAAACCCTCTCCCCTTGGTGGGGGGAGGGGCAGGTCCTGGGAACTGAACCCAGGAGTTGGGCATGAGATCCTTCTCCAGGCCTTCACCACAGGCTCTTGCTGAATTGCCAAGGCAGGACTCAGACTGGTGATCCTCCTGCTTCAGCCTCCCTTGTTTCTGGGCGCGTAGGCTTGCAGCGCAGGGGCCAGAGAAGGCTCTATTAAAAATCCCCTTCCTTAGGAGGAAAAATAGTGCGTGCAATTCAAGTCAGAAAATAAGCTAGTTATTCAAATAAAGGAATTCTGAAGACTGCTTCAGTCTTCAGAGATCAACAAGACTGAAGCAGATACAGGAGGAACCTCTGAGCTGCAGTTGCACTTGGCGGCAGCCTCAGCGAGGCTCTGGGTTCAGTCGTGTGTGTTGGGGTGGAGGGAAAGGCGAAAGAATCATGGAGACACAACTTAGCTGAAATTTCAGTGGCACTTCCCAGGATGACCAGCCTGGTCTGAGGGCTGCAGAGGAGCATGTCCCCTCGCGTTTCCATCTGTCAGCCTCACAACGCTGGCTTCTGTGCTGGGACTCTGCGCTTCTCGCCCAGTGACGCGGGTGGAGCTGTTTTCCATGCCAGGCTTTGCCGAGTTCCTTAAATCGTATCTAAACCTTATACATGTCGTTTCCTATAAAGCCATAATATTTTACAGAAAAAGAAAAGAGCACAGAGGGTATCATTTAACCTTGCTGAAAAGCGAGGGAAACCTGCAGGGGCATGTTTTGTTTCGTTTGGGGGAAGCAACGAGAGTCCAGGTTCTTGTCAGGAAAGCGCTGCCAGGCGACAACCCGCAGTCCGCAGGACGCAGCTATCTTCGCAGGAGGTGGAGCCAGGGCCGCTCCATGCCAGCAAGACTGTAGCAACACAGACCAAGATAGGTGCAAGGACAGCAGCACGGCGCTGCACAGGGCCAGCAGAAGCGAGGCCGCGGGAGAAGGGGCCTGCCGCAAGGCTCTCCGGAAAGAGACCAGACACCTGTCCTTTCTGTTCCTCCCACCGTCCCTCGCACCGATCCTCCAGGGGTTCCTGCTCTGCCGCCTGGGGGGTCTGTTCCCAAATCTTTGCCACTTTATTGTCCCCTCATAGATAAAGGAAGCAGGAACGTGGTGCGTGCTATTTGTAGTTGAATGCTGAGCAGGTGAGCCAGCAGCCTCCTTCCTAACTGCACTGTTTTGGTTTCTCTGCTAAAGATGTGTACATCCGGCTCTCCGCATCCCTGGTCTCTGTAGCTCTCTCTGTCAGCTTCATCATTACTGTGGGTTTTGGTCCTGGCTCCAAGCAACCAGCAGAGGATGCAGGCTTCAAAGGCTGGACAGTTCTCCCCCTAATGCCTGGCTGGAGTCTGACTGACCAGTGAGAGCCACGTGAGCGGAAGGCAGGGGCAGGCCGTCTCCTGATGTTCTCTACTCTCCTCGTCGGCGGTGCACGCCGGACCTAGCTTAATGTACAATAGCAGTTGTAAAATTAAAAATACTTGGAAGTCCATTCTTATTTCTTTTGATGTGGGATACTTTGAACAATGACTCTTAGCCTGCTAGATGGTGGGCGTGTTAGGTCTGTGTCCTCTAAACTCTAAGAATGGATTCCAAAGAACAAAGGGAGTTGAGAGTAGAAAATGTTTATTGGGGAAGAGAAAAGGCTGCTCAGAGACAGGAGGAATCCCCACGGGGTGCCATCGAGGCCCTCTGTCTGCAGAAATTTATATGGTAGAGCCATCATGTGGGTCAAACTACAATCAGCCTGTAGGATGCAAGTAGAGCTGCATGTATAATATTGGTCCAATAAGGAAGTGGGGCACATAGCAAGATCACGTGGTCAGCATGATTTACCTGGGCTATCTGTGACTCATGAAACATAGGCAGGTTGTGGAAGGGATGATCCAGGTTGTCTGTCAGTCAAGTGTCTGATGCATACCTGGGTCTAGTGGGTGGGGTGGTGCCCACTACAGTGCAGTCTCCAATTTCCAGTTATGCTTCAGCGAACTCTGCTTGTCTGGTCGTGAATGTATCTCAAGGCATTATCTCCTTCCGCTGTGTCTGCCGTCCCACTCTCGTGTCGTCTTCCCTGGCTTTCTCGAGTCCAGCTCCTCGTGGGCTGTGTATGAACATGTCTCACCTACCTGCCGCTAATTCTTCATTTCTTTTTTATCCCTCAAGTACGTGATAAGCATCAACCGTTTTTGGACATTGGACTTTTTTACAGTGATACTGTAGAAGTCAAGGTTATGGTTTGTGAAACTTAAATTGTATATTTGTTTGAAATAACTGGTCTTTTGTTTGACTTTCAACATTTGACAAAATTCATCAGAATTTCTGTTGTTAGAAGTAGCGTCCTGAGAATCATCTCTTTACACTTGTGTAAAAGTCTGCTTCATATGCTATGAAGGCAGATTGAAGGGGTAGGTTCAGAAAACCCTTGTTTTTATGTTGCTAGCATATTCCTTCCCTCTGATGAATGTCTCAGCATCCACAATCTTTGCTACACTGATTCTATGTACCTATGATTTATTTTAGGTGTCATACTATTCTTTAATGCTAAGATGTTAACACCAAAAGAAAATACACTCATGTATCATAGTGGGTTAGGAAAATAATTCCTGTGATGACACAGGGGAGGAAACTTGGTGAGGGACAGCAAGATGAAGTGGCTGCCTTGAGTTGACTTTCCATTTTGCAAAGGTGTCTGTCATTGTGATACAGGAGAAATGTACTCCCAACCTCCTAGACGTCAAATGTGTCTCAAAGTCGGTCTGCCCTGAAATAGAAGAATGGATTCCAAAAAAAAAGGAGGTTAAGAGTAAGAAAAATTTTAAGGGGAATGGAAGCAGCTCCTGAGAGACAGGAGGGGTCTTGAATATGTTGCCCTGGGGTTATTTTTCCAAGAATGTTTTGTAGAGCAAAATCAGGAAGTGGACACACAATCACGAGGGGCACCACGTGGGTCAAGCTGTTCCTGAGTAACCTGCTTGGAAAAGTGGCTCCTTAGTCGACCATTCCCCAGCTTTGCTTTGCTGGTTCAAGCCTCTGGAATCAGAGTCCTGACTCTTCTCATCTCGGGCAAAGAATTGGATGAGATGAGTCCAAAATGGTGCCAAGTAGATACTCGAAAAGTGAGAGATGAAGGAGTCAAGGTTATGAAATGTGCTCTGCAGCTTGCACGTGGGAGAATGAGAGGAGAGGAGATAAAAGCCAAAATGAAAGGACACCATGAAAATCTCAGTAGCAAGTTTTTCTTGGCACCTGTATCCCTTTGCATTGACCAAATCTCAAGGAAACCTATGAGAACTTCTACATGCAGGTCCTGTGAAGCAGTGGGGACCCAGCCCTGAGGCTGACATCAGGTCCAGGACATCCTACTGCAACCTGCTCAGGTTTTCTCCATGTTCTCATGCAGGGCGTTGGGAAGCATTCTGTGCCTGGGTCCCAGGATCTCCAGTGACCAGATTGCATTACTTGTCCAGCCAGTTTTGCCAGGCCCTAATTGCTGATGTAAAACTATAGGCCACCAATAAGACTACAGTTATATTTACCTACCACCTGTTGATCCGATAAGGAAGCAGCATGTGGCTCACATCATGAGTCTTTGCTTATGTATGATTCTAAAGCTCCTTGGTGAAGAGACTGCTAGGCATCCTGGCCACCCGCCTGCGTACTGAGTGTCTGATTCTATCTGGACTCCATGCCTGGGATGATCCAACAACAGCATGATACCAAATTTCCCTGCATTTTTCAAGAAAACATGCAAAGCTGTCCTTTGCAACCCAGTCACACAGCTTTGGCTTCTTCGGATGTCCTCCAGCCCCTGTTTAGCTATGTTCTCATGACCTCCTTGAGGGCCTGTCCCTGTCTGATTACCTGTTAATTTTTACCTGAATTAGCTGCGTACTACATCCACTCTGGTATACTTGAGGCACTCAATAAGACCTTGACTTTTACATGATAATAACCGCAGCTTCAATATCATACAGTATTTTTTCGCAGTGTTTTTCATCACATTTATAACATGGTAAAACAATTTTCCCTTTGTCCATTGTCTGAATGATGAAATCCTTTATAGCATTTTCCCTTGCCTTATTCTTAGAATTTCAATGATCACATGATTCCATAAGCATCTTTTGAATTTATATTGACTTCCTTATCTGTCATTGGCCATAAGTGGTACTGGAGGAAGGTCATATTTCAGTCATTTCACTAAAAACATTTCTTCCAAGTAAAGAAGGAGCTTTGCAGGGTCTATAAAATATATTTTTCATATTTAATACTATTCCTTGGCAGAAAAAGTTAATCTTATCATTTTATAGCAAGTGTATATCTAAATTTTTAGTTTTTAATTACAACCAAATTCTGCATATTATACCGTGTTTATCACTAAAATATGTGTAATTATAACTACACTGTGGAATTCTGAAGTAATCTTTTTTTTTTGAAGTAATCTTATTATATGTATTCATTCCCTTTTAGGATAAAGCAACTTCAGGTTGTTGTTTATTTCTAACTTTTCAGCAACATCCTGTCATTGGAGAGTCACTTTAACATTGAGAGTCAGGCATGTCTGTTACAAAGTACAAATTTTCTTTAGTATTTCATATAAAGCTCTGCCTAGATAATGGTTTTAATTTCTCATATAAGTAAGAAAGTTGATTTCCTCCATTTAGTTTCTATTTCCCTTTTTCTGGTATGTCCTTCTAGTTTTCTTCAATTTGGTTTATATTTACTGAGGTCATTGAAATCTATCCCTCCAACTGGCAAAATAATTACTCCTTTACCATCCTGTTCAAAATACATTGCTTTCCTCTCCACAATTAGAATTCTAATGTGCTTTGTAGCTTCTTATAGAAAGCATAAAAACATTTCTGATCATTTCCTTTCTATCAGTTGTAACTACTTCAACCTCAATTAGCAAGGCAAATTTCTCAATCATATATTTCCTCTTCTAATGAGGAAGTTATTGCTTGGTTTCTGGGATGTTGACTCATTTTTTTTTCAATTATTTGGGTTTCTTATTTCTCTCTCTCTCTCTCTCTCTCTCTCTCTCTCTCTCTCTCTGCTTTTTAATCAGGATATTAAGAAGACATTTCTACATTTTAAAAATTGCTTAAATTCTAATGCACAGAATAAGCATGTGAACATATGACTTTTTAAAACATACAAGGAAAGCTATTCATCATAATCTGCTGTAGTACGTTACCTTTAAGTTGCAGCATTAAGTCAAATGGGTTACAGGAATCCTGTAGCATAGCTATGGAGCACCTTATATTACTCATGGAACTTACCTCTCCATGTACTCTCTTCACTTTAATTTCAAAGTTACCCAGCTCTCAAGTGCTTGTCATGGTCCAAAGAGAAGGGAGAAACAATGTAACTAGGAGTGTCCCCTCTTTTTCTCTTAAAATTCCTCTTTCATGCAACACTCAGCACGTCTTTGAAAACAGATTCCCAAGTATGTTTTTATTGCATCTTACTCTTGAAGTCAAGGTGTTTATCAAGTATACTGCTGTTAGCATTGCTAGTGATACTCTCGAGCTTTCCTTTGGAGTAGCTTCATGCTGGACCAGAGACCAGCTTTGACCTGCTAAGTGCATTGGCTCATTACTTCAGTAAATAACAAAGGTTCATTGTATCTTGAGATACGTGTTTTATCACTTTCTCCAAGGTCTCGTTGCTCAGGGTGTCTTCTGAGCAAGCTTGGAGCAGTGGCCTGCCTCTCAGCCTGCAAAGCAGCACTATCTGGAATTCGTACTTGGTGTGACCTTGGGAAAATGAGGCACATTCTTGGTCCCCATGGCTTCATTTCTGTAAGGCAAACATGTGAAGTGTCTTCTTCACAGCATGTATGTTGTGGCTAAGTGAGGTAATATATCTCAAAGGAAATGAAAGTTAGAAATCAGACATTCATATATTGCTTTACATATACCACATGCTCTTTACAATAAATGCGTTAAGAATAGCTATTCCTCTCTAATTATTTTGACAACGTTGTTAATTTCTTCCAGAGAAGTCTCAAGGAAGCTCACTGTCAGAAGAGCATCTTCTCAGTGGAATGAATGGTGACTGGAACTAGTTGGGTGTGGTTCTAAAGTCTATTTCCCTTTGCTAAGAACGAACACTGGTGGGGTCAGGAGAGCAGTAGGTAAGGCTGGCCATGCTGGGCTGGCTCTGGCCTCTCACACTTATTTCACAGATTCATAAGGAGGAGGCACAGACGCTTTGGGCACACAAGATGCTTCCTGGGAAAGGAGGTGAAGAGGCTCATTTCTTCAGGCTGATGTTCACTTCCTTGTGAAGAAATGTTCACAGGTGTTCAGCGAGCAGTGGACAGCATTCCACCTGCTCTCCTTAGGAAGCGTGTCCTGGGAAGTCTTCCACAAGCTCCATTTAAAACACACAACTACCTAGGAGCAATCTAACATGATGCATCTTTAAGGAAGACCAGGGCAGTCTCTACTTTCTCATCAGGTGGGCCCCCTGAAGGCTGCTAAGCCACATGGGCAGGTGGAACTCCATTCCCAGGGACAACTGGCAAAGCTCAGCCTCTGTAACACTGATAGATACAGAACTTGAATTTGCAGTCTTCTGACTGAGCCCTTCCCTACAATAAATGTGATGAGATCCTTGTAATCTAAGCACTATCTGGCAGAATGAGATGAAAATGAGTTCTGCAGTTAGATGAGTTTATATCCCAGTCATTTATCTATTTATTTATTTATTTATTTATTTATCTATTTAAGTGGCCAGCTCAGCCTTCCCTGGGGGTGGGGCTGGCACAGCATGTGGTGCCAGGGATTGAACCTCGGTCCCTGGGTTGTCCAAGCTTGCCTAAACAAGTGCTTTAGACCATTGAGCCATCACACCGGCCCTATATCCCAGTCTTGAATTCAGCAGTGTTTGCCAAATTGACACCCCCTTGAAATATGAATTTTTTGTGTAATAAGAGCATGATAGCAAGAATTTTATTTTGACACTAAAAATGATGCATATCAATAAAAAACACACAGGGGAGAGGCTCAAAAAATTGTAGCAGTTTTTCATAATATATGTCTTGTAAATGGCATTAGTTACTCATGTGAAGGACAAGGGAGGTCTGAGAAAGGAATGGGCCTGAGCAGAGGTAGTGTAGGTGGCTGGAAGAGGAGATGCCCTAAGGGTCCAGATGGCATGAGGCTAAGGAAAGAGCAGATTGTGAGAAGAGGGGCAACTCTATTTCTGAAGTTGGTAATGAGCGCACTGTTATGGCTTGTGTCCTGCTGTCACCCTAAAGCCTCACGCAGTCACTGGGGCAGGCTTCTAGAGCTGGATTAATTCAAGACTGGATGCTAGGATTGTGGGCGTGAGTGCTGCCCCTGTCCTGGGGCAGAGAGCCTGACTGCAGTATAAGGACGAGAGAGAGGCCGGCTGGCTGCCACAGCTGCTGCTCCTCCCTTCGCTCTTTGTCATTTTCTGTCGCCAAGAACTGCTGCCCTCTGGTATGTGCCACTTTGCCTTGGAGCTAGCCACGTATGGACTGAAACCTCCACTAACTGTGAGCTAAATAAGCCTTTCCTTTCTTCATTTTGAGCATCAGGTATTTTATCCCTGCAACAAGAGAAAGTAACTACGACAAGGAGAGAGATGGAATCCAACCAGTGATAGAGAGAAATTTCTAGCTCCAGAATGTAACTGTGAAATGAAAACAAATGTGAAAATCATGACTAATGTGGCTAGAACTAAATATGTTTCTGAACACTGAGTGCTTTGTGCAAGAAATCACTAGAAATCTAGAAATACTTTTAAGGAGCCTTTAGGAGAGAGGAATTTAAATGGTTGTAAAATTGAGAGCTTTAATGGCATGTGGTTTGTTCTAATTCTGTAGGGCTTGGATATTTACTTAATAGCATTAGCATTTTGAACTTTCCTTCTCCATGCTGCAGGAAGCTGGTGGAGAACTGTTAAGAAACAGATAAGAAGAAGGGAGAGGAATTCAGAGAGTAATAGCATAATTCCTAAGTGTTACTGCCCTCTCAATAAAACAAACCATAGCAAAGAAAAGTAATAATGTTCGAACTCCTTCCCTCCTGGCAACCTCAGAAGGTGTGCTCTGCATGTCAGGTCATAGCCCCAGGAGTCCCTATTCATGTGGGTTTTGCGTGGTGCACAGGGGCCTTGGCGTTGCTTCCCAAACCTTCATTCTTTTATTCCGAGTGGGCACCACTACAGTGCCCACTTGGTGAATCGCCTTCGGAAGCAGAATCTCCAACCCAGAGGTGCAGAACCTCCAAGTCCATGATGGCAACAGGGACTCACTGGGGTTTCCGGGCCCTTCTTTGAGGTCAGTCCTTCTCAGTGCTTGGAGAGCACTCTGGATGTAGAAGACATAGCTCAGAATGGGGTGTGGCTGTGGGAAAGCCCCCTGGGGTGCAGCAGGGTGGAGGGGAGGAAGTGAGACTGTGAGTAAAGGACGGAAAGGAGAGACAATGAAGAGGCCACTGGTATTGCCTCTGTGGGAGGCTGAATGAAATCGAGGTCCAAAGGCAAAGCCTCACTTGTTCCTTCAAGTCATGAGGCAGAAGACCACCTAGTCGTGCTGCTCCTGGAGACATGCAGAGAGACATCCTCTGTCTTGTTCTCCCAGCTTCATGCTTATGAGAAGTTTTGCTTTTCAGCTTAATGAATGTCTTCTAGCATGGCACATTACTGTGTCTAATAAAGTCATCAGGAGGCCTTTATGCTGTGCTTAATGGCAGGAACAAATAGTACCTTCCATGACCAATTCGTGGAGGCCTGCACATGTTCAAGATTGCCAGACAATTTGGATGCATTCGACTTTTAGACGAAGTTTATAGCTACATGAGTTACATTCAGATTACAGAGTTATGTCCTGTCCTATCCTGATATCAAACCTGACATGCAAAATTAAAGCAGTGCAAGCATCTATATATAAGTGCAAATATGTTTTGTCAGCAAATGTCTTTAGCTATGTTACATGCTAAGTTCTGTTTCATATTGGTAGTTTTGAAGGGAACATAGATGGATTCTTTCCAATATGTAATAATATTCATCCAATGATATGTTTGTGAAAAAATATATATATATATTGAATATAAGAACAACAATCTTTGGGCTGGGGAGATAGCTCCATGGCACAAGTGCCTGCCTGGCAAGTGCAAGGTCATGAATTTGAACCCTGGTCCTGCAAAAACAGAAAACAAGAACAACAATCTGTGCCATTTATAATTGCTTCCTTTCTAAAGTATGGCTAAAATAC
The DNA here is from genome assembly GCA_004027025.1 of Myocastor coypus. Lineage (NCBI taxonomy): Eukaryota > Metazoa > Chordata > Mammalia > Rodentia > Myocastoridae > Myocastor > Myocastor coypus. Next base: position 66,888 of record PVJA010003880.1, on the reverse strand, counting down.
ATTTATTATACTAAATAATTCATAGGAATTGTGCTTACTTTGTCCTTTGTAATACAGACGTGAAATAGCACTGCACATCTCCTCTGCAGAGTCTATTCTGCTAGACCATTCATCACGGGGACCAGCTCTATATCAGATTATAATATTTCATGTGGGGCTGTTGGATTTACAAAGGGGTTTTTCTTCATCCACACTTTATTTGATGGTTTTAAAATTAATAGTATCAAATCAAATGTTGAATGACTTACTAAATTTTCATACTGCACAAATCTTGACAGCTAAAAAACCAAAAACTAGGGGTTGGAGTGATAGCTCAGTGGCCCAAGTGCCTGCTTGGTAAGCACAAAGACCCGGGTTTGATTCCTGGCACTGCATGCTCTGCCAGCCCCCAAACCGGGCATGGTGCTGGACTCCTGTAATCCCAGCACTGGGGAGGCTGAGACAGGAGAAACATTATGAGTCCAAGATGTGGGCTCAGAGCATATTTTTGTATTTTCTCATCAAATGGATTATCTGCCTTGTCCTGCTACAGTCACCACTTACCTTTTTTTTTTTTTTTTTTTTTTGTGTGTGTGTGTGTGTGTGTGTGTGTGTGTGTGTGTGTGGTACTGGGGATTGAACTGAGGACCCTGCACTTTCTAGGCAAGCGCTTATTTGTTCTACTGAGCTCTCTCCCCAGTTCTTATCATTTACCTAATGTTACCTAAACATAAATATTTCACAAGAAACTACACAGTTAGAAGATAACCCGTGACTATTCAGACAGACTGCATGATGTCATCGTGAGAAGTTCCACTTTGAAAGCACAGAGGGCAGGCCTCAAAGTTCAGGGGCAGGCGAGAGTGCTGACTGGCTGCACCAGGGTCCTCAGCGGCGCTCCCCGTGAGTCCCTGCGCCGGTCCTGGTGGGTCTGTTGTCGCCTTGCTGTGCGCTGCCGCAGGACACGCGCTGCTGTCCTCCCCCTGTGGCCGGCTACTGGTCTGGTGTCGCGGCTGCACCTTGTGCCCTCTGTACTGGGAGGCATCTCCTTCCCACAGTTTTTCCTCTAAATGCTCTCTCACGTACAGTCGAGCAACACCCCTGGTTTCGCCCAGTGAACTTCTTTCCCTGAGCTAGGTTTCGCCTCCAAAAGAGGAAAATAGCATCAAAAGTCCAGCTCATTCCTAGTAATTATGCGGCTTCTGATAGGCGGCCGGGGTCGATACCCTGAACATCCGGTTCTGTCTGACCTGTGTCAGGAGAGAGTCTGAGAAGACCCAGTAGCTCTGCTGCTCTGGGCTCCTGGAGACGAGAGTGAGCTCTGCCGCCTCGGGCCTCTCCTGACCACTGGCCCTGCAAGCCTGGAGAACTGCCCTGCTCCGCCCTTAGAACTTCTGGGCCTGCTCGCAGTTCCACGCAGTGTGGGCTTCCTAAGGGCGAGGAAGGTGAGCGGCCTCCACTGCCGGTCTTCCTTTGGGTGCAAGGACCTTGGGCCTGTGTCAGTCTGGGGGTTCACTGCCTCTGTCTCTGGCGTCCTTTGTCTATCCGTGTAGGGTGAACGCCATAGCTTAGGCTGGCTCTCACACACGTCTGCTTTGTAATGCGGACAGCTTTCTCATATTCTTAAAACTCATTTGTTCCTGTCGGAGTTAGTAAGAGCCATGCTAGCAGCCAGCTTGCAGAGTTTATGGTGAGGCCGCGGCTCTGTCTTGGGGGCAGCTTAGCCTTGGCGCATGGTTCCGCGGAGAGGCTAAGCCCTAGAACAGCTCCTCCTCCTCCTCCTCCTCCTCCTCCTCCTCCTCCTCCTCCTCCTCTACCTCCTTCTCCTCTTCCTCCTCCTCCTCCTCTACCTCCTCCTCCTCTTCCTCCTCCTCCCCCCGCCCCGCGTCCTTGGAGCGCCTCTGCCAGGGGCAGGGCTGGCAAGGATTTGAGGCTTGCTTAACCAAGGTCGAAATTTGGATCGAGTACAATAACTGTTTGAGATCAGCACAAAGGGCTTTAGAAACCTCAGACATGTAGTAATTTTGTGGGAATAGAGCTTCATGGCCAAGGGAAGGAAGCCAAGCCTAGGTCTTTCCGAAGAGCGCCTGACTTGGGTTTAGCATGCAGACGGGGGTGCGTTTCCCTGCGGAGCTTTGGCAGCATTCACCGAGAGTTAAGAAAGATGTGTTCTCCGGAACGGAGGGCACCCTCCCCCGGCAGAGCACAGAGCCCTCGCTGTCACCGGTGCCTTCACAAGAGACATTGTGTGCAGGAGGTAATCTCAGTAACACAGATCAAACTGGAGTGAGACGTGGTGGGCCAGTCAAGGAAAAAAGAAACCAGAGATGTGCAGCAGGTTGAAATCCGATAGCCCAGCACTTCCTGGACCTACGCTTGCTGTGGCTGTGGTTCTTATCCTACTTTTCTTTCTGCAGATGCTTGTCTGCCGTTTTCTTAAGGTTCCACGTCAGATATATACATGTGGCCCTAGACTGAGGATCCCTTGACTCTCCTACTTAGGAAGCGCGGCGCAGCTACACGCTACCGCAACGGCCCTTTCAGCTCTATGCGTCTGTTTTTTCCTTTCTCCACTGACCAACTGTTACGTGCTTACTGTACAGCAGAAATCAAACTCAGTGCTGAGGATAAAGTGCTGAGCGCTCCTCAGGGTCTGGCCTCAGGGGCCTGGCTCTGTCTGCCTCACGTTCCCACTGGTTCCGTAGCTGAGTGGGGAGTGTGCTGTGAGCCCCGCCTTTTCAGCACAGGGATCGCTAGCATTTGTTGGCCCTGCTGGCCATTGGGTTAGAATAGCTCCCAAGGCAGTAGGGGCTCCAGCTAAGGAGCCCGTGCTTGGTGCAGAACTGTGTGGTTCGGGACAGCGAGCTGGGGTATCTAAGGTATGTGAGTGGCTTAGTCCTCTTGGAATGCTGTAACAAAACTGCCATAGACAGGTGGCTCGCCTAGCATTCTCTTCCAACCCTTTTGGGGTCTGGTGTGTCTGTGATCAAGACTCTGAAAGATAAGGCCCAGGATGACGATGGCTTCCCAGTCCATGGCTGGCTGCCTTCCCTGCATTCTCAGGTGGCAGCAGCACAAAGGAGCTCTTTGGAGTCCCCTCTATAAAACAAAATCCCTACTTCTGAGGGCTTCTTATGAGCCCTTGCAGCTCCATAACCCTATCCAGGCCTCATGGCATCTGCATGACGATTTCAGCAAACATATGGTTGTAACAGGGAGGTCTAATAGAGAGCTAGCGCTTAGTGCGGGAAAATTGCCACTCCGTGTCCTGTGTGCTCACTGCATACACATGCAGAAGGGTTGGGATCGTGGGGAAAGCTACAGATACTAGCGGAGTACTTTGAATTATTTCACTGGTGCAGTTGCATGAAAGACAATACTTCGTAAGAATTATTGTTCAAAACCAAGGCCTCGTCGAGCTAGCTACGTCCGTGTGTCATAGAAGCATGTTTCGTAAGCAGCACACAATTCTACTTTAAAGGAGTAAATACATTCTTGCTATGTTTCTGATTCAGAATGGGAGGACTCTCGTGGAAAAGTGCAAATTAGTGACCAAACGCTATGTACCAACTGACAATGCCTTGTGCTAGCCTACGTTTACAGGGGGTGTTCAAGTTTATAAACCCTTTTAGGACTTTGGACATTGATTGCCACATGCCAGGTGCTTCCTAAGTGCATGCAGAATGTTCCAGAAGCCAGAGGCCGTGTTATGACCATGCATAGAGCCTAATGGTGTCTGGCTTCATGGCAGTGTTTGCGCTCTGTCTAGTGAGGCTCGTGTCCGACAAACTACTGTTAGACTCCAGTCTTTTTCCACAAATGTTATGATTTCTAATGAATCTCAGAAAAACAAGATTCAAAGAAAATAGGCACCTAGGTGAACTCATGGAATTCAGTATGTGGGCAAGTACAGAGCAGACGGGAGATTCTTTCCTTCACAGTGGTGCCCTTATGCTATGAAGCACCTATCAAGTGTGCAGAGGAGAGCCCATCAGATGGGGTGCTGCCAAGGGTTTCTAGAGCTTCTGCTCTGCCCTGAGAACCCCTAGCCATGACCTCTTAAAGTACACAACCTCACAAGGTGAAGCTCTTTGAGTTCTTACTGTCAAAGGCCAAATTTCAAGTTATTGTTTCTTTTGGAGCTTGATCAGTGAGATCATTTCTGTCTTCTACAACATTGCTGTAGTGACATGTGAGAATCATATAAATATAGCTTACTTACTTTCAGGAGCTGGCTTTTTTTTTAACCCAGTAATGGGGGCTGGTGGGATGGCTCAGCAGACTAAGCACCTGCTCTGGCAAGCACAGGAACTGAGATGCGATCCCCAGCACCACAAGCCACACCGTGCTGACCCCAGCTGCGCTGAGCCCACCACCGAGTCCAGGCATGGTGGTGCACGCCTGTAATCCCAGCCTTCTACAACAGGGAGACTGAAAACAGGAGGATCACTGGGACTCTGAGCTGCATGGTGATACCCTGTCCCAAACACATGAAAAAGAAAACTCATGTAATGCTGATGCCGTATCTGTAATTTTAACTGTCCTAGATCAGGCTTTGGGGTTGGCAGAGCAGCGGTAATGGCTTGGGTCTACGCTCGTTTTAATACTCTTTCCTTTACATTGACCCGAATACTGATAAAGTCTTTGGTTGGCCTATTAATTTTGGAAACACCATCCATATGTCATTACAGTTCATTTTCACAACTCCTTTCTCAAATCTCAGCTGTCTGCACACCACTGTCAGAATTGTATTCCCTATATGGCCACTTGCTTAGTATTATACATTCAAACATATTTCAGTTTCAAAGTTAATCTCATCTTAAATAATATTATCTATAAAATTCCAATTATGATATGCTTCTTAAACTTCTCAATCCCAGTGCACGTTTAAAGATACAAAATTAAATACAGCGTAAGAACCGCCCAGTTCCCTCTGAGACATTCTGACTGTTTAGGCAGTTCCTATGTGATACTGATGCATGGGGATAGTTGCAGTCATTTTGTCTGTAGGATACCTGAGGCCCTGGGAAGGCACCCAGGTTTTCCTGGGGGTGCACACCCACTAGTGCCAGGTGCAGACGGACTGTCTCTACCCGAGGTCGGGGAGCTGCATAGGAATAGTTGGCCCTGCAGCTCAAGTTCTCTGGCTTGAGATTCTTCCAGAGCGCACTTCCTTTGGGTGGTAATGCAGGCCGGAAGCCATGTGTTGGCCTCTGTAAAAAATGTAATAATGATATTTATAAGTGCATCCTTGCTTTTCTGGCATAAACTAAGAATGTAAGGAGTAGTTGTACAAGGACAATTACCATAGCAGGTGATTGGTGATCTTGTAAATGAATACATTCTATTTTATTAAATATGTTTCTGTGTCTCTGAGTTCCCAAGCTGTTTTCAGCAACTGTTGAAACATTAGCTTCTTTGCTTTCCAACTCCAATTAAGAACATAATAGCGAAATGGATATATGAACTCTCGCTTTCACTCATGTGGAAAATCACTTGCATTTAATGCAAAATAATTCAATAAATGCTTGTGGGGCCACCAGCTAATTTTTCTTCAATATTGCCTTTGTGAAAAGAGCACTTTTAGACTATTATTGAGGTTTTTTTTTTTTTTTTTTTTTTTTTTTTTTGCATTTAAGTAAGGTTTGAGCCACTGTACTCTTTCATTAAAAAAAAAAAATCTGTAATGTGCACATAGAGTATATCAGAAACAGGCTTACATTAGCAAACAGTACTGGCTAACAGGAACAAATTCTATTTTTATGGAGCTTATGCTGTATCAGAAGGAATCAGACAGCAGACAAATAAATTTAGTGTATTTTTTGTATTTCTGCTTAGGGTCTCACTAGACAGCTTGGACTTAGAGCGATCCTCCAGTTTTCAGCCTCTCCAGCACTGGAATTATCAGCGTGCACCACCATGCCTGGTCTCTGTGGCTGGCCGAGCATGCCCAAGGGCAGGGCCAGTGGGGCATGTGCTGTTGGGGATCGAATCCTAGTCCCCGCACTTGCCTAAGCAGGGACTGAATCCACTGAGCTATCTCACCGACCGACAAAATTTTAAAATTCAGTTGATTGATTCATTGGCCTGTGATTATAGCTTGCTACTCCATATTCCAGCTCCTGGATTCAGGTCCAGTGTTATTTCTATTTTATATATAATTTATCTCTACATAGTATGTGTAATTTATCTCTACATATTGTGTGAAATTTATCTCTATATATTGTGTGGAATCTATCTTTTTATAATCTGTAATTTATCTGTGGATATTACATGATCTGAGAACAATATGAAGTAGGTGTACCGACACTGAAGAGGGTGATTAGCAGTTTTCTGTCAGGTATCACAGAGAACTTAGTTGCCGACAGGAACAAAGCATGCAGGAGCTCAGGGAGGGGTCCTTTGTCCATCCTGAAGAGGAACACTCTGTGGAGATAGCAGCAGATGGAAGCCTTTCTGTGGGCACATCAGAGGTGTTTGAAAAATACCAGAGGCTAACAGAGCTAGCACGAATGAAGTGTAAGTTGTCCCAAGAAGGCAGGGACAGGAAACGGGTAGAGAGGTGTCACAGACTGTTCTCTGCATCAGGAAGTCTTCGGGGCTCCGCGCTCGCCAGGTGTGAAGAAGGCTTTGCTACTACCAGAACCCTAAATGCCTGCTTCCATGCAGAGCTCCACATCCCTCTCGGCAGGACAGACTTTTCCGCATTACCATGTACAGCAGCAGCAAAAGAACAAGGTCACCGCAGTCACGCAAGCTGGCCGCTTGTGTGAGTCCTCCAAATGAGAACAATGATCCTCACCAATAGCCGACTGAGCCAGTGAACGTGAAAAGAAAATTGTTCACCGAGTCAGTAGGAATTTCTACGTGCTTGCTATTTTTGATAATTTTTATTATTAGATTTTCAATAGGTCCTATTTATAGAGAACACCAGCTACACTATGTCCTGGGTGAAGTTCTTTGTTCATTTGAAACCACTTTATTATAATCCTATTGGGCAGATGTTTTTAATTGATTAGAAACCTATTCTATACCTGCTATCTTACCACTTCTAAGAATGCAAATATGATCATACTATTACAATTGCTCTGCGACAGATCTCCAGCACTTTGTCTTGTGAAACTGAAGTTTTGTCCTCATTAAACACTGAAGCCACAAGGCTCCTGCCCAGCCATGCATGCAGGCATCACTGTTTCCTGCTTCGCCAGGTTGGGCTTCTTCAGATACCTCAGTAAGCACAGTCAGTTGTACTGCATTTGTCACTTTGTACCTGACTTACATCATCTAAAGCTCTACCTTTTTAGTCGTAGTCTTACACTTAATGCAAGCAAGGTTTAGAGAGTTTAATTAAGTTGCGCCAAGCTGCTCGGTTACTGCATGTCGCAGAGGACTTGCACCCAGATTGGAGACTAGAAATTATGTTCTTAATTACTGTAATAGTTCTCGAATCAGCATACTCAAACTCTTGGAAGCAAGCAAGAAGTTGCAGATTTATTTGGAAGAGTTTCTTTTAAAAGTTTGAGTGCATCACTCACATTTAAGAAGTACAGTGTACACGACAGTGAAAATTTGTTACTGTGTGTCAGGCTCTACCATGTACAAGACCTCATTGGCTACCTTTGTTTGAAGTGCTGACAGTTTTATTTCTACATAGGATTAAAATTGGGCACTCTTTTTCATATTCATATTATTATTAATGCATGCACACATGCCATATTGCAGCATGTAGGCCCACACACCCAACTCTAGTGACCCTTTATGGTGACCATATATTTCAGGCCCAGATGGCCCATTATTTCAATTGCCCAACCTTAGGCTATAGAGAACCATTATGTAAGAGAAGGAAACTTGTTTTTCCCCGTCCTACCACCTGCACATTTTCGATTCATTGGATGTCAAGGGAGAAACAGCTCATCATACTTTCTCTGCCAGTGGCTGTCTACTTGTTCCTTCCTTTGTCAGAAAGAGAGCTAAAATAATTTTGCGGTTGTTCAGTGTAAAAGGGAAACCTCGGCTGGATGGTAGGAAACAATAGCGGGCAAGGGCCTTTGCTAAACCAGTAAAGCGAAGGCAGTCGGGGGGATGACTCGACTTGTAACGCTGGGAGGAGGGTATTCAGTCAGGACTGACGTAGAGGTGCAGAAGCGGATGACTAACCCAATGACGGGTCTTCTCTTTCTAACCCCAAATTCTACAGTCATTGTCAGCTTGCCTTGATCAGAAAATCACTTCTGTACTGCAACATCTTTCTGAAATCTTTAGCTTTGGAGACTGATAGGGAAATCAGCCCTGGGCCAGCTTGAGCACGTTGCTCCTTACGCCCCTTCACACATTCTACAGCCAAAACTTCACATCAGAAAAGGCGAAGGATGCATGAACGCTGTACAACTACCGAAAGAGCCTATGCCATTTCCTTACAAAGGGGGAAGGAACATTGCAGTATTTTCAGCTAAATGGGTTTGATTCACTGTTTACTGGGGTGCAGGTAATCAGTAATCATTGAAGCCAATAGGAAGAGGAAAAGTGAGGGATTTAAAGCCGTGTCCAGTAGGTGAGATGCATATGACATTACTTCAATGTTGTATCACTGCCTTAGTGCCAGGGACAGAGGGAGACACAGGTTCTGGGTAGCTGAAAGGTGGACACGCACCATAACATCATTCTGGATCTTGAAATATGAAGAACTTTGAAGAATTTATCTTGAGGGAAAAGCAACTGCTAAGCAGTGTGGATCTGGAGTATCATGTCTTCACTCCTTTATCAATAAACCACCGCTACTTCCTCCACCTCCAGCCACTCCTTCAGTACGACCCTGTGCCGTATGGTGCGGGGCACTGTTACACTATCGTGAACACATCTATTGTCTAAACTCAGTCAACATAAGCGCTTGGCAAAAACGGGACACATCAGGACAAACCCTTGGAGGTGGGGGATCGCCTAGGCGTAAGCCTCACGGAAGCCATCTTGGCCTCGCTGTACCAGCAAATGCTGAAAGGAGAGCTGGCCAGTCAGGTTGGTGGGTGGGAAGAAGGAAGTCGTCCAGTGGAAGAACAAATCGTGGGAGAGAGGAGAGAGCGGGTAGGTACTATAACATAAAGGCGTGGGATTTAGCGAGAGAACCACCTATTAACTACGATTCCATGGGGCTGGAAGTGAATCAGAGGTGGAGCTGATCAGGTTCCTGGACTCGGTCCTACTGACCCTTGTGAGAATTGATGTGTGGCTTAATCCCATAGGCTCAGTGGGAAACGGGACTGGTGGAGCTGTTCTTCAGGATGTACTTGTGCCTTGTAAAACAGAAACAACTAGTAATCTTTAAGGCATGTTGACTTGTTTTATCTGACAGATCCTAAAATATAGCTAATAAAGAATCGAGGAGATCTTTAGACTTTCTTAGCGTTGCCAGTGTTTTCCCCTGTCTTGTTGCTTATATTTCTTGCATTTTCACTGTTTTTGTGTATCTTCTATTAATTAATTATTTTATTACCTATTTTGCCAGATTTTTTTTTTTTTTTTTTTGTTAACCATTATAAAGCCAATATTCAAAGTCAAATCTGCAGTTTAAGGAATATTTTAGCTCTTTTCTGCAGTTAAGAAAACTCTTTAAAGGTCCAACAAGCCTTTCTGGGTATCTGCAAAATCAAGATGTTGTAAGCAGGTGACTTGTGTGTTATCAAATTATTTCACATCAATTTATGTCTACTTTTTTTAAGAATTTATTTTATTTTATTTTTTCTTGTTTCAGAACTTGTGTTTGTTTATTTATTTATTTTTATGGCCGGCTCAGCCTGCCCTGAGGGCAGGGCTGGCATAGCATGTGGGGCCGGGGATCGAACCGCGGTCCCTGCAGCTGCCCAAGCTTTCCTAAGCAGGTGCGTTAGACCACTGAGCCATCCTGCCGGGCCCTATGGCTATTTTTTAGTAGAAAATTCATATGTTCTTGGTGATGATCCACTTTTTGAAATTTCTTTCTTTCTTTTTTTTTTTTACAATACGTTTCTCACTAAGGCCTTGATTATGTTTCTGTCTCCCCATCTATGATAGTGCATCGCACGCCATCTTGGGCCTGCCCTAAAAATCAAAACGTTCTTGTCCAAATTCGTCCCTCTGAAATATAACCTCGTGTGAGTGTGCCGTTCTTGTCTGCACGTCCTAATGTTTCTGCCAATCTTGAGAGAGTCCTGTAAGAGCTGTGTTCCCTTTTCCTTGTAATCATGCCGTTTCTCTTGAATTTTTTTTAAGATCTCAACTGAAATTTAAGGCTAGGTTTTCCTTATTAGCTCCCATTTTCCCTAGAGGATTTCACACGAAATTTTTGTTTGAGAAGCCAGCGCACGCTTTCCTTTGGCATCACTAGCTAGATTCAGCTCCTTGGTTTTGCTCAGTGGGCCTTAAGTTGACCTCTTCTTTCACCTGTGTCTATCGTGAGAAGTTGAAAGACTCGGTTGTGCTTTATATGGTATTCAGTTGTTGAAGAGAAAAGCTGCTCCTAAACGTGAGAATAGGAATACGAACATTATTATTTGAATGGTAATCAGATCACTGGTGCACATGGGCAATACTGAAAACCTCTACAGTAAGATGAAAAATGCATTTTCATATTGAAATTAAAAACTTGAGAAAAGAAAATGTAGGAAGAGAATATTTCCCTCAGCAAAGAGTTTTCCTTTTAACCTTAATTCATTAAGTATATATTATGTGAATGCCTCCTAGGTGGCAGTGTTTGAGACTTGGGAGCTATAACAGATAAGATAGGCACATGTCCTGCTCTTTTAAGTTTTAAGTTTAAGTCAGACATTTTTAAAAAATACATATCAATTATATATGAGCAGGTTGAACCCCGATTCCAAGATTGCAGTTTTCATTTGTGACAGCATAGAGTATTTGTTCTACGAAGGCCACCTTTCCTGCACTGTCTTCCCACAGCGGAGTGCAATTCTGTCCTAAAGGCAGGCTGGAGCCCCTGGAAGGAACTGGGTGTGCTTTGAGGTCCAGTGTGAAGCGAAGCGAACTGGACACATACTCTTACCTTGTGCCCAGTGCCATCCTAGGACAAACCAAAATGACAAGTAAAGAGGGAAGCAGGAGGTAGATGACCAGAAGTCGGGGGATAGGGCTCTCCTAGGGGGAGCACGAGACGGGGAAGGGCAGGGGTGCCAGAGGCATTCGCTCATCCCGGAGTGTGTTACTCAAGGACAGGCCCGAGATGGCATGCAAAGTGCGTCCAGGAGATAGCTAGGGAAACGCGATCAGGCCGGAAGGGAAAGGACAGCTTGCAAAGCGAAGGTAAAATTCCACCTCAGTAGACTGCCAGCAGGAGGATATGGCACTTACGTCCCAGTGCTACATGGCGAGTGCCGGCATCAGGTAATGCAAACATGTATTAATAAAAATAAAATTCAAAAATAGATAAGAACAAGTTATTTTAAAATAAGTATGATATTTGTAAGAATACATATACACTCCCAAGATACTAGTCCTGTGTGATCTGAGAGTCTTGAGATCCTGTCAGTGACATCGAACCCTTTGCATATTTTGCATGGACATGAATTCAGATACAGAAGTAGTTAAGTAGTTGTTGAAGCCCTTGGGCCGAAGCTGCGACCTGAGTCCCCGGAGCAGAGTGGGGCGCTCCCTGCCCGCCCTCCTGGGGTCGTGTCTCGCCCCTCAAGGGCAGTGTCCCGGGCCCCTCTGGCTGTGCACTCCGTGGACCCTGTGTTCCAACAGCATCCTTTGCCTGCCTGCGTCTGGTCAGCCCTTAGCTATCTGCTGCGAGGTCTTTTGGAGAAACCGATTAAGTAGGTTCGCTATAAGCCATCCTGCTCGGTGAGACTTCCAGAGAAAATGATAGTTACATAACTCCTGTCAGTCAAGTAAGTAATAAACAGAAATAAATATTCATATGTCAGCTGTTAGCTGATTGATGCCCTTCGTGGTCTTAATTAAGATTTTTCTTTTTTTAATCTTTTTGAGACAGGGTCTTGCTATGCAGTTCAGGCTGGCTTTGAGCTCACTTTTGTAGTCTAGGCTGGTCTCGAACTTGCTCCAATCCTCCTGCCTCAGCCTCCCAACTGCTGGGATTACAAGTGTGTGCCACCATGCCCCCTAAAGAGAGTGCCTAAAGAGAGTGAACCAGGAATCTTGACCGCTGGGATGTGTAGTAGGAGAGGGCTTTGCCGGGGAGAACAGATATGCATTCTGGGTCTATGTTTAGTTATGAATTTATAAATTTGAGGTCTGTTTAGAAGCTACTTTCTTTTAAACTGTATGAGTTCCCTTATGGAAATAAAAACTTAAGGTATAAATTATAATAGTTTTGAATATTTATATGCAATAGCTAATCCAAAATCTGAAAGAGCAATAAAGAAAAATAAGACCTATTCTCAGTCTTGATGAGAAAAGAACAATGTAAAGGGAAATAGAAAGCAAGTATCTAACTTGAAGAAAGCATGTATTGTGCTTTCAGTCATGTGTCTTAAACAGCTACTGTCAGAAAATGCAACCTTCTTGCGACAACTGTAGTGACTATATTATTATTATTTTCCTATGTAAGCTGCAGGCAACAATGTACCTGAGCCTTGATTTCTTTGTTTTTCCATTGGTGAGACTGTTTGCTTATTCAGTCATGTTTTCCTTATAGTTTCCAATTTATCTGAAAAAGTTGAGAGTGAAAGTAGTGCCGATTTCATGCCTTGTGTGGAGTTCATACCACAGGCTCTCACATCACTGCCCCACCCCATCTCCAAATTAGGCCACAGGTCGCTGTGACCTTTCCATCTCTTTAGGAGTCTCACATAGGATCCCCTTTGCACCCATCATAAGCCCAGTGGAGAAAGAGCAAAATAAAGCGAATCCTGTCCCAGGATGGATGCGCTGGCTATGAAAAGCGCAAGCACTTAATATCCCTTACTTTCACCTTCTCTTACCCACCTAGAGCTGTCACCTAAATAACAGACCTCTACTATATTTCACTAATTTTATTTGCTGTTAATTACAATAAAATTTCATGGTGTCTGTGATGATAGACACAAGAACATACAAATATAGTAAAATTACATACAAGTAAACCTACAAGTGTTAGCTGGGCATGGTGGTACACATCTATAATCCCAGCACTTGGAAGGCTGAAGCAGGAGGATCTCTGCGAATTCGAGGCCAGCCTGGCCTAGATAGAGCATTTAAAGGCCAGACTGAACTACACAGCTCTCATCTCAAACAAAACATAACAAAACAAAACAATGCAAGTTCAACTACATGGATACAAATGAGTAAATACAACAGAATAAAAATACAATTAAAATAGATTGGTGATATCCTGATTGTGATATTACACCTGATGTTTAAAAAAGAGAATAGAAAAAACAGTGAAAGAAAAACAAAAAGAACCATACAGAATGACTTTCACCTTCTCTTACCCACCTAGATTTGTCACATAAATAATAAACCTCTAGTATGTTTCACTGAGTTTATTTACTGTTAATTACAATAAAATTTCACCACAGTGGTCATTATATTTCACATTTGTTGTCTTCAACTTAGTTGTTCAGGCTACCACATGTATGCATGCAGCATTAATCAAAATTACAGCCGGGCGTGGTGGCGCACGCCTGAGATCCCAGCACTCGGGAGGCTGAGACAGGAGGATTGGTGACAGTTGGAGACCAGCCTGGGCTACAAAGCTGAGCTCAAGGCCAGCCTGAACTGTACAGCGAGACCCTGTCTCAAAAAGACAAAAAAAAAAAAAAATTATATAGGGCTGGAGAGATAGCTCAGTAGAATAAGCACTTGCCTGCCAAACATAAGGACCTGAGTTCAATCCCTGGTTTCGGAAAAATAAATAAATAAAAATAAAAAATAAAAATTGTAAAGGAAAAAGAAAAAGAGTATTTATTTCTCCTTTCAATAGCTTTGCAGAAATCGCAGTGAAAGTCACTAAGCAGTGCTATGAATACACACACATGTTTCTTTTTCTCTTCCTTTTGTTCTCCTCCCCCTCATACCTGTTGTTTCTTCCCTTTGAACAGTTTCTTTCCCTCCCAAAATTGTTATGCAGATTTAATGCAATCCTGAGTATACCTCACACAGATCTGGAGAAAACATTCTCAAAATTCATCTGGAACCAAAAGAGACCCAGAGTAGCAAGAGCAGTTCTTGGCAGCAAAAGCAAAGAGGCATCACAATCCCTGACTTCAAATTATACTACAAAGCTGTAAAACCAGCAGGATGCTTACACCTGAATTTTGAGAGATGTTACTGAAGTTAATAATGAGCACATTGGCTCTCTCTGCATTTCTGGCAATCTGCAAAGAGATCTACAGTTAACTCAAAACAAAAATTTTTAAAAGAAAGCCAGGCATGGTGGCACACTCCTATAATCCCAGCACTTGGAAAGCTGAGGCAGGTGGATCAGTGTGAGTTTGAGACCAGCCTGGGCTACAGAAGTGAGCTCAAGAACAGTCTAAAGTGCATAGTGAGACTCTGTCTCAAAAAGACAAAAATAAATAAATAAATAAAATAAAATAAAATAAAAGGTATGGGATTGCTATGCAAATGCAACTTCTGTACAAGCCTGCTAAACAGTCCCATCAGCCACTGTGTGCCCAACCTTCCCTCTGCGGGTGTTCCAGAACTAGTTCTGGCCCAGCTCCACACACTGTTCTCCTACTATGAAAATGAGAGAAAAGGTGATTTGTGAGAAAGGAATTTAGTTAGTTTTGATTAAGGGCTCTGAGACTAGGAAGTCCAAGATCATCTAGGCCGCTGGGATCACTAGAGAGTCTTGAGGCAGTTGTGCTCCTTGTAATGTTCTGTGCCAGAGGTGACTTTAGAAAGTCAGGAACATGTAAGTCTGTCTTTGCTCAATTTGAAAGTCAATTTCCTACCTTGTAACCTACATTTAAATATCACCTTCGTTACTGAGAAAAGATTTCACAATAGGTATATATCAATAGATATCATTATAATGTTGCATACTGTAGATAAACCTATTATTTAATACAAATATATCTATCTCCCTCCTCTCAAAAACTAAGGGTCACGAGTAGAAAAACCGCAATACTATGACAAATATTTCATTGTTTTCTTCAGATCACTGTATTATAGAGTATCACTCTCTACAAAATACTATTGTACATAATACTATTGCTTTTATGTTGTATATACATGTCACCTGTCTCTTGGTCTGTCTTTCTGTCTCTTTATCTATCCATCCTTACCTATGATGACTTATTACTATAAGTATTCTATAATTAAATTTTATTTAATATCCAAGTTATCGATTGTGGGGAACAACCTGCTTGGGTCCCCCTCGAGTTCATCTCTTGGACAGGAACTTCCTTTCCTCCCAATACATGTGTTCTGCCCAAGTCATCAGTTATGCCAATGAATAAAATTAGCTGAATATACACACTGACTGATATGTTTACATAATATTAGACTTGGTCACGTAGTGATAAACTGATTCCTGCTGTTCTTCAGCCAAACATTGTGTTTGGAAAGGAACAAGTGGAATTCTGTTCACCATGTGACCGTAGGAACTAAAATATGCTTGCCACTGGGCATTAGCAGTAAAGCGAAATCAGTCACAAAGGCTTATGTGGAAGCTTTCTCTTGTACTAATTATCTGCTTACAGATAAGACTTCAGGTAGTGGGTGCATAGTGCGCAGTTATCTATTATAGTGGGCGGGACTTACTTGATGGTTGCAGAGTCACAGCTTTGTATTTTGAATTCCAGATCTTTTGCACTGGTAACAAGGAGATAAATGAACCCATTATAATTGCACCTCCTGCTTCCCTACACCTTCTCAGAACTGTCCATCAGCTGCAATTACTCATTCATTGATTTCTCTCTGGGAAGCATCTCACCAAAAGTGTGCTTCAAGTAAAAGGATCTGCTCTTAGGAAATGTCGCCGTGGTGTAGCTATGCACAACTGGCCCACGGTGGGCTTTCACTTGCTGGAGGGCAGAGGCAGGCGCGCGTTCGTGGGGGTGGAGCATGACTGCCAGCCAGAGGACATGAGAGGCAGAGAGGACTGGGTTCAGGGCCAGCGGTACCGCGCAGGGGCAGTGCGTAGCGAGCCGTAGAGGAAGGCTGTCTGTCTACCTTGGAGGTGGCTGCAGCACAGGGACCCGGAGGAAGGAGTGTGACAAAGTGGGAAAGGTCCCCAAGGGAGTCCTTTCAGGAGGAGAGCAATTGAGAGTGCTTTGAAAAGATTTAGACGGTAGGCAGCAGCCTCCTGCTGTTTCCTAGCATGTACGCCGTCATCTTGTTCACGTGGAGCATGTGAAAGGAGGCGAGTGTACATGTGTAACAAGGCAAGTGTGCATGTGTGATAATCAGCGAGGTAAGGCCCTCGTTCTACAAGTGAAAGATTGGTTTCAGCAACGTGAATTCAACGCTGTTTTGGAGACCCAAGAGGTACGATGCGAGGTGATGAGAAGAGACGAGCCGGCACGTGATCACGCAGGGCGGTCCG
Organism: Myocastor coypus; assembly: GCA_004027025.1. NCBI lineage: Eukaryota > Metazoa > Chordata > Mammalia > Rodentia > Myocastoridae > Myocastor > Myocastor coypus. The sequence goes on along the minus strand of PVJA010003880.1, from coordinate 50,432 downwards.
GAAGGCTGTGATGGTCGGCAGTGCCAACTTGAAGAGTGAAGCGCCGTTGCTTTTCATTTCGTTTTGGAACCCAGAATGCATACAACTCTCAAAAGGCACCAACGAATCTGTAACTGAGAAGGCAACAGACCACATTTTATTTTCCTTGATTTCAGTTACTCACGGTCAATCAGAGTCCAAACAGATTACAAAGGCAATTCTGGAAATAAGTAATCCCTAGGTTGAAATGGCACAGTTCCTTGAGTAGCACAATGACCTCTTGTGCCACACCCTGTATCCCAGGAGGGCATGGACCATCTTTTTGTCCAGTGTGTTCATCTGCATTTGCCACCTGCCAGGTGCTTGGTTGGTAACCCTCTCAACCGTTACAGCAGCTGTCTCAGTACTACAGTACTTGTGTTCACATAGCTCTAACTTTTCTTTGGAATGACTCCAAAACACAAGAATAGCAATGCTGCTGATTAAGATGTGTGAAAGAAAGAAAACCATAGTCTTTTTTTTCCCCTTGAATTATTTAGTGCAGGGTCTATAGGGTCTCACTACACGGATTGGACCTTTAGTGATCCTCCCATTTTCAGCCTCCCAAGCCCTGGGATTACAGGCACATGTCACCACACCCAGTCTCAGTCACTCAGTGTGCCCTGGGGGTGGGGCCAACATGGCATGCCAGGGATCGAACCTAGTCCCTGCACCTTCCTAAGTAGGCATGTTAAGCCGTTGAGCTATCTGTCTGGCCCTGCCTAGTCTTTCTTGTAAATATAATACCACATCATCCCCGAAAGGTGAGGGGTGAGTACAGTGCAATGTGATATGTTGAGGAAGAGAGGAAGCTATCTGCGTACAACTCTATTATGACAGCTCACTGTGATCACTCCGCTTTGCTGATACTTATTTCTGTTACTCTCCTATGGAGCTTAATGTGTAAGTTAAACTGTGGGGCGTATGCTACCAGACAAAGTGCAGCACCTCCAGGGCCTTTCACCACTTGTAGTCACAGGCATCCGTCAGGAGTTCATGCACTGTGCTGGCATAGTGAGCCCCATAGCACAGCCTTCTCTGGGTCTATAGGCCTTTAGGAAATAAAGCTTTTCTGAAATACACACCTTCAAAATGATAAACTCTGTTAATGTCATCACACTCAAGGCACCTGTTATTCCTGTTTCTAATACGCAAAACATTTTCTCTGTGTCTTAGCGATGAATTTCATCTCCCTGAATTGGTTTTGCCTCGCATCCATGGCTTAGAACCAGACCTCTCTAGGTCAGCATTGCTGGTCCTACCTGACGCAGTGTAGTTTCTGGCTATGTGAAGTCATGTTTTGCTGTTATGGAATGTGCCTAACCAGCAGAATATTGTGGATAATCTCAATTCAAGACAAGAGAGGAAAGCCTAATTGCCATTTCTCAATTGTATACATTGATAATATTTTCTTTCTTTCTTTCTTTCTTCCTTCCTTTCTTTCTTTCTGTCTTTCTCTCTTTCTTTCTTCTTTCTTTTTGTCTTTTTGAGACGGAGTCATACTATACAGTTCACACTGGCCTTGAGCTGTCTTTGTGTTCTCCTCTAATTTTTTATTAATATCTTCTTTAATGTTATTTAAGTCTTTCATTATAGTTATCCTTTCTCTAGTTCAGAGACTATTTCTACTCTGTTCTCCTCTTTACCTTTCTGCATTTGTTCCTCTACCTTAAATGCTATTAATTTACACATGTCTTTTTTTTTACTTCAGGGGTTATTTCTGTTCTGGTTTCCTCTATATGTTTCTGCAATTGTTTTTCCACTTCAGATTCTATTAATACATGCATTCCTTTTTTTTTTTAATTTTATTTCACATGTTATGTCTGATCTGAGTTGCTCTATACATTTGTGTACTTGTCTGTCTGCCTCAGATTCAGAGATTTCGGCTGCATGATTCCCATTTTCTTCTGTGGTAGTGTCTCCTGCATTTGACTTGGGTGGGCTCGGGCCCTGAAATTGCGTCTTACTCCTTGTCGTTATCATTTTGTATGGCAGTAATCTCTGCACTTTGGTGAAGTTATAGTTAGCGCCTATGGGAGTTTGGTCTGCATCCATGAAGCTTGTTCCCCTCCAGACGTGCTTGGCTGTGTGTCAGAACTCGGGCTGCTGGCTGCTGCGAGGCCCTGTGGGTTGGGACTGTGAGTGGAGTCGAAGCTCTGGAGTTGAAGCGTCAGGCAGGCGTGCAGGCCAAATGGGATGGTGGATGGTTTTGGGACTGGAGCTCAGGCCGGAGGAGCTGGGAGACGCAGGCGGGCTGAGGGTCCTTACCAGGCAGGCTCTCGGGCCAGATGGGTTGCCAGACGGGATGCCAGATGGGTTCAGGACTGGAGCTCAGGCAGGAGGAGTCAGGAATTGACCCTTGAGCTGTCTTTGTAGCCCAGGCTGGTCTCGAACTTGCGGTGATCCTTCCGTCTCAACCTTCCAAGTGCTGGGATTACAGGCATGTGCTTTAATTTTATGCATTGATAACTTTCTACAAGTCACTCTATTCTTCCATTCATAAAGCTGGGCAATGAAGAGACCTGAGGCTTCTGCCATGCAGTGGCTGTACTCACATCGAGCCACCACTGAGGAGCAGGCAGGGCTGGGACGGGGAAGAGGGCGCCTGCGCCCGGCTTCGGCCTCTTGCACTGACCCCTGCCTGGCTCCCCTCACGTCCAGGGTCCGATCCTCACCCCCGCAGTCAGTACCTGAGCGAGTATCAGGGCTCCTGCTGGGAGTTAGGGTCCAGGGCTGCCTCAGCAGGTGATGCCCACAGACTGCATTTATTCCATGTCACACTTAGAAACGGCTCAGTTCCTGGGCATTCCCCTTAAAAATAATCTGTCAGGAGCACTGTTTCTCAATATCCAACCATGCAAAGGCCAGGGATATAGCTTAGTGTCTTAGCATCTGGCTAGAAAGTTTAAAGTCCTGAGTTTGATTACTGATACCCACCTACACCCCCAAAAAAAATTAACACCATGCCATCACCAAAATACACCTTACAAACCACCAGTGATGTCCGTGATGACGTAGACATCACTGCATACAGAACACTGAAGATTCCATCTTTGGCTCATGCCTCTGGCAGCTGTTTTTAGCACTCATGATGGGGCACCTTACAAGCTTCAGTGCTGAGCGTTCACCGCTGTCACAGGCACACTGGCACCACGACAGCAGGGTAGAGGACGCATCGAAGATGCTTGGGGAGGCCGTGGGAGCACCCGCCAGGCCTCAGCTCTACCAGGAAGGAGCAGCCCACCACGGGGCCCCCTAGGGGTCAAGGGGAGAGGCGTGCGCAGCTCCCCAGCTAGGCATGGCCGCCACAACCCTGTTGGCTGTCATTCTGGCGAAGTGAACGTTTAGAGGGATGGTGTTATCAGCAGAAACACTGGCGGCGGCAAGGGGTGGCTCTTCTAGCACTTCTCTCTACTGGAAACCACGCTGTGTGTCTCACAGTGATTTTGGTTGTAGTTAATATTTGGATTTCTCTCCTAGGTAGATCCTAGGAGACCTTAGAGAGTGGAGTGAGAGGATGTTACAGTTTGATACTTCCTTTATGAATGCACCTAACCTCTTCTGTCTGAATTTAATTTGATTTTGCCTGCATAGAAAAGGGGCCTTGGGAGATGATTTTTTATTAGAGATATGCTGAACTGTTCAGTTTCCAAACTTGCAAACTGGAGGAAATTGAGAAGTCCTTGAAGACTGAAGCTTTTGGTGCATATCCAAGTTTTACTTCAGATCATTTTTCTTGACAAAAACAGTATCTCATGTAATTTAAGGGTCATCTTCTTATAATTATCTGAAAGTTTAAGGGACCGTAAGGTCTCCATCAATTTGTACTATTACTAATGGTTAAGAAAAACACCTTGAATTATAATCTTTTGCAGCCAATTTTAGGTGCACGGCGCTTCTAATGTGTGTGTATGTGTGTGTGTGTGTGTGTGTGTGTGTGTGTGTGTGTGTGTATTGGAAGTTCTCCCAAGACTTCCTTATTGAACTTCCCAGCCCTTCATATTTTTTTATTTTGAGGCAGCAGCAGACTGCCACTTAACTGCCCAGGCTACGCTTGAATTTGCCATCTCTTTACCTCAGCCTTCAAGAGTGCGAGGTTCTAACGTCATTGTTACTGTCCTTTTGTTGAAATACTAGAAGAGAAGTATGCATAGACTCTTATAGAGAGCAAACACAAATTTTCTATCAGGTCAACTAAGGTCTTCTAAGACCCAACGCTTTGCATGTGTTTTAAGAAATCCTGTTGGAGGATTTTCACAAAGCACAAATAACAAAAATACCACACTAAGATGTGTGCTGTCTTTATGGACATGAGGCCATATCTCTACATACAGCTCATCTCAGTAGTTTACAGCAGAAATAATCAGATCTACAGTGGACTCCTGTCAGCCAGCTCCTGCTGAGTCACTCCTTCCTTGAAGGTGCCACACTCAGAGAACGGTCTTTCTTCCTGGGCCATTCATATCTTGTTCTGTGCAAGCCAGGGAGACACATACAGCGCTCTGGGGTCACCTCACGGTTGCCTTGCCTCTGGACATGCAGGCCGAGCTTGTAAGGGAAGCTAATTCCTGCCCCTGGTCTGTGGCTTCATGAGTAGTCACTTTTTGTCTGTGCGTAGCTGCAGAGCCTAGCTGAGAAATGCACCCATAATTTCAACAGTGGCTTTCCCAGCAGTGTGCCCCGCTGCACCCTTCTTTGCAGTTTATAAATTCCCCTCGTCTACAGAGAAGCAGGAAAAGTAGTGATTGAGAAGTCTGAGTGAGAACTTCAGCATCGCCGGGTTTGCAATCCCCAGCCACTAGCTTGACAGCCACGCTAGGACTGGGTTACCATCAGACTTCCTGCCGTTCAGCTTATTTTATTTGTGAAGTTGGGCTACCAACTGTATCTAACTCAGGGGCCGAACAGGAAAACCAAATGAAGAATAATAAAAACAGCCAAAACTGACTATGGATCTTTTGTACAATACCTGGTACATGTAGAATAGCCAGCAGGCAGCGGCTCTTGTTCTTACACAAGACAGAAGCCCCGGTTGCTAAGGACACTGAAATTCTGCGTACGTGTTCCAATTTGCTAGTTGTAGGGCCCCACCAGATCTGCATCATTATTACTTTTTATTGCTTCTAATATGACTGAAAATATGAACACATTCCATTCTAAGTTCTAAGGAGACTTCTCTGTAAGTAATGTTCACCTTATATCTCCTGACATGTTTGTATTTCTTTTTAAACTAGTTTCAAAGTTCACCACCATCCTATAGGTCTGAGAAAGAGAAAGGTGCTGTCACGCCCTGTGGAAACCCAGGCACAGCTAGCAGTGTGCTTCTCTTCAGATGGCTGCTGTTGCTCTGCTGTCAGTCTGGCTGCCCTCACTCTGATTAGCTGTGTGTTTCTAATGTCCTCCTTCCTGCCGCAATTGCCTCAAAGCCCAGGAAGCGGTGTCTTTTGTCGCAATGAGTTACTTAGCTGGCCCGCTGCTGATGCCAAGGCCAAGGCTGATGTTGCTTTGCTAGCCTTCCCCATACCTGACACAACTTTAAATATGAATATAGTGATGCATTTTACATTCACTATGAAATCACTTGTACATTATCCAATTTAGGTTAATCCAAAGCTAGAAATACTTACAATACTTAACTAAAAGAGAAAAGTAAAGTGATTTTCATCCTGCTATTAAAAAGTGAGAAAATTGAAAAGACACTGTTTTTTTTTTTTTTTTCAAATGCACATAATTAAAAAGAGAGCCAAACTCAGAGCTGAGATTTCTCACTATCCGGCTCCTCATTCCACACCCTGATGGATCTGTGTACTGAGGGAGCAGATGTTCCAGGAGACAGCTGCGCACAGGGAGAAGGAAGTCGTGCCTCTCTGTCCTCTGTCTCTCTGTTCTCACTGACTTCATTCCTTCAGATGGGATTAGGATCAAATCCTATGTTGGGTTCATTTGCTGTGATGTCGTATGAGACACTGTAATGAAGCATTCACTACTAACATGGCTTTGGGAAAATTTTCCAAATTTTCTGGGATTTGATTAGTATGTTTGAAAAGGGGAGGGCTGGCAGTGTAGCTCAGAGGGCCAGTGGTTTAGCTCAGTGGACTAAGCACAGGGGCCAGGGTTTGATCCCTGGCACTGCATGCCATGCTGGCCCTGTGTCCCAGCGCGCTGAGCCAGCGATGGAGTCTGGGCGTGTTGGTGCATGCCTGTAATCCCAACACTAGGGAGGCAGAAAAAAGGAGGATCACTATGAGTCTGAGCTGAGTATCAAGATGCTGAAAAAATATCGTTAGGCCTGTGGATATAGCTCAGCAGTCTAAGCGCCTGCCTGGCAAGTACAAGGCTCAGAGTTGAATCCCTCCATCCTTGGTACCACAAAAAAAAAAAAAAGAAAGAAAATGGGGGATTTTTTTTTTTGTTGTTGTTGTTGTTGTTTTTCTTTTGTTTTGGCTGGCCCAGGCTGCCTTAAGGGTGGTTCTGGGGATCGGAACGCCATCTCCTGTGCCTGACTGGGATTGCCTGCATAAGCACTTAAACCACTGAGATAGCCTGAAAGCCCCCGTACTGTGTTTGAAAATAGGGGCATCAAAATCCTGCACTGTCTGATCATTATAATGGCTGATGACAGCGGCCACACTGCATGCTGACTGCCATACACCAAGTGTAGTCGATGTGAGTAGTGAGTAGTGTCACCATTAATTTTGAAATTAGTAAAATCACCTCAGGAATGGGCTCAATATATCTATGTTTATGGCAGGACACACTAAGCAGCAGGTATTTTGCCGAAACAGAAAGAGCCTGGTCAGATGTGCACACGGAAAGCATGTAAATAAATAATAATTTTTCTTGTTTCAGAACCTTTGCTTGTTTATTCACTCATTGTTATGGCTGACTCAGCCCACCCTGAGGGCAGGGCTGGCGCAGCATGTGGTGCTGGGGATTGAACCGCGGTCCCTGAAGCCGCCAAAACTTTCCCAAGCAGGCGCTTTAGACCATTGAGCCACCCCGCTGGGCCCCTAAATAAATAATAATAAATGCAGCGTAATTATACCTTTCAAGCAGGAATACACTGTGAAGTACTGGCGTTCCATTGCCCTTGACAGAGCATACTTGTGACCTGTTCGGTGTTGTCACACACTTTAAACAGAGAATGACCTGGCAGATGCTTGAGCTGTTGGGATGGGGGTGGGGTGCACCCTTCAGGACATGGGCTCTAGGCCTCTTCTCGTTCCTGGGCTTCCTGCCATCTCTCTCTCTGCCTGGAGGTCCCAAGACCTCTGCCACTGTGTGGGTCTTTGAGGCTTCCTCCTGCTTCACCACCCATCCATGCAGGCCTTAGTGCATGGACAGAGCACCTTGAACGAAACCAGGGCTTTGCTCAGAGGCTTCAGATTGCCAGGGGACTGAGGCCGCAGCTCCCCTGTTGCCTGAGCTCTCTGCTCCTGGCTTCACCTTTCAAGGCTTCTTCCAGGGGAGCAAAGCTGGTCCTCCGCCCGCTTCCTTTCATTTCTCTTCCTGGGCTCTTCTCACCCATGAGTGACTTGCTCTTGACACCTTGTGAGGCTTCCTTCAGGCTCCTTGAGGCCCGTGCATGCCCCACGTTTCCGCACTTCCTACTCTGTATTGAAATTAAAAACACACTGATCCTTTCCAATATTTAATTTTCCTCTCAGATATAGTGATATTCATAAACAATACAAATTCTCACGTTTTTGTCTTATCTTTAAATTTATAAAATAATTTCACATGCAAAACTGAGCAGCTGCATGTGTTACTGACAGTCTTTAGCCATAGATGCATCCAGGAGCAAGAGAAAAGATGCTGCTTTAGACAAAAGTTCATTGGGATAATCAAGATTAGGGAGGATAAGATGTGTAGGTGAAGCCACTGTCAAGCATCATCCTGTTGTGTCTAAGAACGTAAAAGCCATCTGTTTCCCGGACCCAGAGGAGTTACTGAAATTTTTCAGATTCCTGACTTAGTGTTCAATGTTTCCTATTCAAACCTGGTCTTCTGAATGGCCATGGATAGTTGACCTTTTCAAGCAGTTAACATCTATTAACATCTATTTCTTCGAAGATCACCATGGCCAATATTTTATATGGTTCACCTACCTGGTATTTTTCTGGAGCAACTTCCTGATGTTGACTGATGCCTTAAGAATCAGAACCTTGGGTTTTCAGCCAAAACTGATTCATAAAAATGTAGTTTTGCTCTAGTAGACATTCTGATAAGAATACAGACTTATCAAAGAGTCTTTAGCAAGTGACCCCCTCAGTGGTGGGAGGAAGGTGGGTGCTATAATTAGTCAATGACTATCCAAAGCATCTTTTCTAGTAAAAGCTTTGTGTCTGTCTAGGGCAGTCATAATAGAGCTTCAGGAAAATCAGTAAGGGAGCAAAATGAGGCCTACTCACAGGGCTTCCCTGGGCTGGTTCCTTGACAGCCTAGGCTCGAAAACACCCCCACATCCATCCAAGCAAACATTCGTGTAAGAAGGGAGGAGAGGGAGTTCGTTGGCATTGACCACGTGGCTAAGAAACGAATTCGACATTGGCATCCAAATGTCAGTTCACACGGTGGCGCACGGTCCGAAGCAGCAGCCTGCTCATCGAGACCATGGAAGCGCCCAGCGTTTGGCAGGATAAAAGCCTTTTCTATTCCACGTTGGTTTCTTGGCCCTTGTTTCATCCCCTTGGTATTTTGCTGCCAGCCTTTCACTTAGCTCTTTCCTCCTCTCTGAAAAAGTATTTTTTCCAGGGGCAAGCGCACTCCTTCTCTTGCGGTCCCAATACATTCCTCACTGGACACTACCTTTTTACCAGTCCCCACATGGCAACGGGAAGTATTCTACCCTATAACCATTAGACAATTTTTTTTTTTTTTTGTCTTTTTGAGACAGAGTCTCATTATGCAGTTCAGGCTGGCCTTGAGCTCACTCTTGTAGCCCAGGCTGGTCTGGAACTCTCACCGATCCGCCTGTCTCAGCCTTCCAAGTGTTGGGATTATAAGCATGCGCCACCACACCCAGCTCCATTAGACACTTTTTAAATTTTGATTTGCTCCTTAATTTAGTAGCAAATCAATCAGATAATCAGAAACCCATGAGCACATCATGCCATGAGTTGATAACTAATTACATGGAAAGATCAATTTACCGAACAAGATCTGAAGACTTTATTTCTCAATCCTTCGATGTTTTGTTCATGACTTACTGCAAGGTGAAAACCTGGTCTCCTGAGTGGCCATGCACAGGAATGTATGAAATATATGTATTATATTCCATTCTTATCGCACCGGTTGACTGCTGCAAGGATATGACCTCAGCATTGTAGGCGACAGACTACCTGCAGGGGCAGAGACTGAGGCTACCTTGTGCTGACTTTCCAGGGCCTGAGAGTTATTGAGTGGACTTGGATGTATTCATCAAAATGTTGCAGAATGAGCACTTGCAGAGTGAAGTCTAGTTTTTATGCTTGCTTTGGAGACTGTTGGGTTTTTGCTAGAGGTGTATTGCAATTCTACACCTGTGTGGTCACCGCAGAAGTAAGTTCATTGTCCAGACACTGCATATGGTGCATGTGTGCTTATGCATACATGGGTGTGTTTGTGCATGTGTATGCGTGTGTGTATGTGTGTGTGCGCATGTGTGTATGTCTTGAATTTTTACTTGCTCCCATAAAACTTCATGCCAGGATCTCTTTTCTCAGGGACAATTTATTAATGCTACCTGCATTGTGGAACTACTGAGCTAAGAGGAACACTACCTTACTTAGTCTTTGAGGGACTTGGTTTGCTTCTGTTCTGTGCTCAACAGCAAGATACACAAGGCCAGCCAGATAGCTCAGTGGACTAAAGTGCCTGCTTAGGCAGAGAGTGTAGTGGCCAGGGATTGATCCTCAGCCTGCCATGCTGGCCCCATCCCCAGAGTATGCTGAGACAGCTAATGAGACTGGGCATGGTGACACTGGCCTATAATGCCAGCACTTGGGAGGCTGAAAACAGGACAGTCACTGAGTCTGCTCTGGCAGTGAGACTGTAGACCCTGTACTAAATACATAAAAAAAGAGCAAGATATTGGCTTGTGTTTGGAATTTGATTCTGCTACTTAATGGGTGTGGGAGCTCAGTTTTTTCATCTGTAAAATGGGGCCTCCAGTTTTACCTTATGTCCAGGTCCTGCAGCCCCACAGATGTGTGTTCTGAAGAACATGAAGAGAGAGCTCTGTGGCAGCAGGCTTGCTCTGTCTCCTAGGTTGTCATGGGGATTTAATGAACAAAATGCTTAAAGCACAGTCTGGGTAAGAGCTCTGTGTCCGAGGTGATTTTCTTTCGTTAGTGAGCAGTGCACCCTAAAGTTAAGGTGTACTCCAATTCTAGTTTTACTGCTATTAGTGATGGCATCGCCCCCAAAGTGTTCCTAGCTACTGGCACTCGTGTTGATAGACACGTTTTTGTCAGGTCGTTCTGATTTTGTTCTTTGATCCTAGAAAGAAGTTAAATCACGGAGTGACATCAGGCCATTGTAAACTTGAGAAAAATCGGAAACGATAACATGAATCCTATTCGTATTTCAAATATGAATATTGTGTTTGTCATGGAACTTTTACTATTTGTGATTATCTCATTAAAATGTTGCTCATTTTGATCCACTGGATTTTCAGCATCTCCCTTCCTATTTTGTACCCTAAATATAGCTCACCCATTTCTTCCCTGTCCTGGCCCAGCAGTCTTGGATTTCATTGATTACAGTAGAAAAACAGAATGTCTCCACCCTCTCTGTAGATGACCCTCCTGCAGTCTCTAACTACAGGCAGCTGTAGCAGCTATGTCTCACTGTAGAGCCATGGTAGCTGACTCTAGGAATAGCCTTCCTACTAGAGCTAAGTCTCATTATTTATCTTCTGGTAATAAGTTGACTTGGAAATCTTGCTTTCATGAATTTTTAAAATTCAGAAAATGTTCTGTAGTCCCTTCCAAAGGCGGTCTGGTGAGTTGGTTCTGAGAATAATGCACCAAAGAAGCGTGACATCAGAGGTGCCATGGAACGGCCACAGCAAGACCACGGGAGCACAAAAAACCAACATCTAGGCGACTTATTTTTGCCTCCTCCAGTAGTGTCAGGAGAAATATGTCTACTCAAGTGTGCCGCTTTGAGGAGAAAGACCTAAGGGGTGTGGTGTCCTTCACCACAGGTAGTGAAGACACAGTGGCAGGGGCAGGGACAGGTTCCCATGGCTGCTGCTGCTCAGGTATGCTGTAGCTCATCCTGTGTCCCACAGGGTGGTGGGGAGTGTGCACTGAAAAGTATTTATGAGTCTGCAACCGGGTTAAGCACGGAGCTTTATCCAACTTGGGTACCTACCTGCTTTATAGTTTGGATATCTAAATTCTCTGAATTTTAGAATGAGAATGAAAATTTGCTTTATTTATTTTTAATTATTTTTTTAGAAGCAATACAAAATTTATTTATTTTTAAAATTTTATTTATTTATTTATTGTATTATGGCTGGCTCAGCCTGCCCTCAGGGTGGGGCTAGCACAGCATGTGGTGCCAGGGTTCGAACCATGGTCCCTGCGGTTGCCTAAGCAAGTGCTTTAGGCCACTGAGCCATCTTGCTGACCCAAGAAGCAATACAAAATTTATTAAACAAAATAATACAGATTTCTCCCAAGCTCCAAATAATGGTTGTTGTATTGCATAATGTTATCTTAAAATTAGTTCTAAAAGTGGTTTTAAGGCTGAGGCACTTGGGAGGCTGAGGCAGGAGGGTCAGTGTGAGTTCAAGACCAGCCTGGGCTACAAAAGTGAGCTCAAGGCCAGCCTGAACTGCATAATGAGACCCTGTCTCAAAAAGACCAAAAAAAAAAAAAAAGTGGTTTTAAGAAGTTAAAAGAAATAAAAAATAAAAAATAATTTAAAAAACTTTTTTAAAATTCACTTTCTAAGAAGGCTGTAAAATAAAAAGTTGCTACCACACAGCTTCACAAGAGCGGGACGTGTAGAAGGCGCTGACCACTGGTGCCCTGTGCTGCAGTGATTCACATTCATAGGACATCAGGCCACACGACCCTGGCAGCAGAGGCGAGCTGTGTCCGGTCAGCCACCCACAGCCTGCTTGCTGAAGACTTGGTCCGCACAGAGCCACAGCTGAGGGGAGCCCAGTGGCCGGGCCTGCCTTGGAGGACGCCTGTCTGTATTTGGTAACCTAGCAGGAGCCCAGGCTGGTGCTGGGTCAACGTCTCTGGGTTGACACACTCAGCCGTGTCCACTTCTGAATAGGACAGGAAAACGGCACCATAGGGAGCTGGGGCCGCCAGCCACAGGGACAGAGAGTGCATCCGGAAGCCAGGAGCAGAGGACCCTGCACTTGGAGGAGGAGGAAGAGCCACAAGCACTGACTGGAGAGACTGCCCTTCTGGAGGGGAAGCGCTTGGGTTGTGAACTGGGCCAGTGCAGTGATGCCAGGCCTTCTGGAAGCCGTGAGGGTCGGAGCTTGTGTGCTACACAGAAATGGGTGGTGTGCCCTGGAGGAAGGGCGAAGAGGCCGCTGCCCTGGGTTCCACTTGGCTCACAGATGCTGACATCCTCATCTTTATTCCCCAAACTAGTATTTAGCATTCAAAGCCTTCTCCAATTTCTTCCTTATACCATCACTGACTGCATGAAATGAAAATCTTCAAAAGGACTTAGGAGTTTTTAGAGCCCAGATGATATGTCGAGGAACTTTTCTGTTCCCAAGACCTCAGAGAAAATTACTCTGCAGCCATAGTTTACACCAGGTCTAAGCATCTGGTCCAGCTACTGTATCCTTGTATGGTACTCAGCCTTGTAAAAATATTCTTTCATTAATTGGTTCTTAATTGAAATGAAATGCAGTGATACCTTTAAATAACTTATAAATGTCCACAAGTCATATACGTATGAGAAGTGACATGAGAACGCTGTTGGAGGCCGCTGATGGAGATGTTCAAGCCGTGGAGAAAACGCACACGTGTGGGCCTCTAAGGCAAGGGCCCTCCCGCCCGCCTCTCCTCACCCTGTAACATTTCACCCTTTCCCTTATTTGGCTACCTGGTCGACCTCAAAGGGGCACTCAGTTAGCCCTAAAAGCAAAGTCAGTTTTCCCTGGGTGTTGTGAGCTTGGCCTTTGTATTTCTACGTTAGTGAATTTTCCTTGGCAAAAAGCTCTGCTCCTGCCTGGGAGCGGATTGAGCTTCCGCAGAGCCAATATGTTTCTCAGTTCTCCCATTTAGGGGCTGCCAAGAATTTTCTAACATGTGCCATGAGAAATTCAGCTGCACATAAAACCCCATTCATTAAATAAACAGTTAACTAAGCAACCCCTGGCAAAAGGCGCAACTCGTCTGACATCGAAAGCACTTGGGACCTGGCAAAGGAAGTCATTAAAGAAGGCATTTAGAAGAAATACCTCAGTTCTTAGCAGTTATAATTGAAAAATAACAGTTCCCAATCTGCAGGCTGTATACTTTTTAGGGCTTTTGAAGTTAAAAATGAAGAACAGCTATATGTGCTCAAAATTTCCCCGCACCCAGAGCAGGCCCACTGCTGGAAGCTAACTAAAACCTCTATGTGTACCACTCTGTTTTTCTTTCAACATACGCTGTCATTTAGATGCCTCGAATACTTTTATGTGACCAGCACAGCAAGCACAATTTGCTTAGCTGGAGAAGTCCTTCAAAGTGCGGAGCTCATAACACAAATACGGCTTTAAGTTTTGGACGCACTCCTGTCATCATGAACGTAGGGGTAGTTAACGCCTCCTTGGGCGTTTATCTTATAGTTTTGGCTTTGCACAAAGGCAGTCACTTGTTTCTGTAAATAATCAGCATCTACAATTACACATTTAAAATCTTAACATGAAAGACCTGATGTATTTAGCGACACAACTGGCTGCTCTTTACTCAGTGTCCGGTATCAAGAAGTGAGCAACAAGAATGCTTAACACTGCCAAGTAGAGGGCAGTCTTGGTGCCTCCCTTCACAGAGGAGGCAGACGCTTCAGAGGGAACGTAGAAATTGCTCAATGTGTGCACGAAGTCAAGTAGCAGTGCTGTTACTCTGAGGTAGGGGTGTTTGGATGGAACTATGCATGTAAATATAAATAGGGCATTGCATTCCCTACTTACAATGTTTACCTCATGGGGCAGCCCTACGTCCAGCCTCAGAGACAGCCCAGCCCCACAGGACCTTCCCATCACAGGTGTACAACCTACAGCCGGGACCCATCCTAAGGGTCAGCTCCTCTATTCCTTTCTGGTTCAGAGATCAAGGTGTGGTTGAGAGGAGCAGGCAGCAGCCTGGAGAGGACAGGAAGCCTATACCCTGGGCAGTCCATCAGCTGGGCAACCCACTCTGCAGGATTCAGGGTCAGCAGGGTTAACGGAATCCTGATCTCTTTATTGGTGTCACATTTTGTAAAAATAAGCCAAAGAAAGAAACCAGTGGACTAAAGCGCTGCTCCAGGCCCAGGGGGCGGATGCTTGGAGCCTTTCTCCTCCACCACCACTAAGTCTGAACTGAACTTGCTCTGTGACCTACCGGCCTCACCTCCTGCCGAGCGTCACGACTGAAGAGAGCCAGTCACTCGGCCCAGTGCCCACCTCCAGGGTAGCACATTCTACGCCTGGTGTTTTACAGGAGGAAGGAGGCTGTCCCAGCTGTGCTGATGAGGAGGAGTCACAGAGCTTACAGTTACACGTTCAGTGTTTCTCAGACTTTACATCTCTATGTATTCATCTGAGCTAATAAAGTATTTTTCAAGCATGAGACAGTATCTATGATAAATTAGAATGAAAATTATGCTGCTTTTCCAAAAAGTACAACGAAACTGCAATTGTAGGAAAGCTATGATTTCCTTTCTCCTGTTCAGAAGTCACTGGAAGTGAATTTGAATGTCTCACGTGCTGTGTGTTAGAAGGCTATCATCAGAGGGCCTTCAAGACTTTTATTACATTTTTGTCATATCCATTTAGAAAACAAATACCTCGTATAAAATAGCATACAGATAGTAATGGAAATGGCTTAACATATCACAACATATTATGAAGCTGTGCAATGGCACTGAACTGGTATCAAGAAGCATCCGGATAGACCTGGATAGACTGCTCAGAGCAGATCCCTGTAACATAAATATTCAACAGGAGGCAAACCTGACAGAGGAATGGAAGGAAGGCTCTCCCAAAGTTTGTCCAAATTGAAACGAGTGGCTACTGTGGGCTGTGAGCTCGAATGGTCACCATTAGCAGAAGAGAAAACATGTTCAAATAGATTAAAAAGCCATACATACACACTTGTAATCAAGAAATAAATGTTTTACACAGAAATATTGTCTATGAACCTCTCTTAGGGAAAGTTCTCTCGGCTTAAAAGTGTTGAACATAAAAACACATCCTTCAGTGGTCAGAGCCTTGTCTGGAGCACCCGGAACAGCAGGCACCGTCATCCCCGTCCCCAAAGAAGACAGACTGTAGGATGGGTAGCTCAAACTTGCGTGCCTCCATGCGTGTTTGCATACACATGCATACCCTAGATACGACTACATAAAATGAACTACCTATTTTGTACCTAATACTGAGGTAGGGGGGTTTGGGTAGAACTATGAGTGTAGCTATAAACATGGCACTGCGTTCCCATGGTAGATGTTCCCATCACAGGACAGCCCCGCCTCTGGCCCTGCAGAACCTTCCCATCACAGATGTACCACCCACAGCCATGGCTGCCGTCCTAAGGGTCAGCTCCTCCATTCCCTTCTGGATCAAAGATCAAGGTGTGGCTCAAAGATGCAAAATGTCAAATTAGGTGGCATTTGGTTCATGAGGCAGGGCATGCAAGAGTATTTATTGGTTAGTCTAGACCCGACCAGTGGTGTTGCTGTGGTGTTGTTCTAAGTTCAGAGATGCTATTCTTTTTTTATCTTTTTTTTTTTTTTTTTTTTTTTTTTTTTTTTTTTTTTTTTTTTTTTTTTTTTTTTTTTTTTTTTTTTTTTTTTTTTTTTTTTTTTTTTTTTTTTTTTTTTTTTTTTTTTTTTTTTTTTTTTTTTTTTTTTTTTTTTTTTGTGGGATCGCGGTTTGAACTCTAGACCTCACACTTGCCAGGTAGGCACCTGTGCCACGGAGCTATCTCCTCAGCCCCTACAGATGCTATTCTTGGTTCACTGGAAGATGCATTCTCTCAGAATCCTAATAGTGGCGACCTGTTTCTTGCCGAGGTTGGCAGAAGATTAAAGAGGTTTCGTACAAAGTGGCATGCGCTGTCCCCAGTCCCAGCACCCTCTGGCTCAAGATAGCTTTAAATCCCTACCGACTGTGTACTATATTCTGCACGATCATCCTCGTCACTTTCAAAATAACACTAAACATTTCAGTTTGTCGTTTCTCGGCAGCTTTTTCAGTGTCTTCCCAAGCACCCTCAGCACAGAGGACACCTGCAAGGCATCTGTCTTCCTTTGGAGTGTTCATTGTCACGATTGAGCAACAGTTTGCTGTGAAGCTTTAAACTCGAAGTTGGCTTTCCATAAACCTGGACTCTGCTGGTGCCCTTCCTGCTGCCCCCAGGGCTGCCCTGCATATACACCTGCTCACAGCCCCTTGGGCCCCAGGTGGTGACGGACAGGGCTCACTGCTCTTTCAGTTTTGTTTACCAAAAAAAAAAAAAAAAAAAAAAAAAAGCAAAAGGAAAAGTGTGCTGAGATCTGGAATTCTTTTCATGAGCAGAGATTGATACCAGGTTGGACAGTTTCTTTAATTTTCTGAAAAAAGGTTATTGATCATATTTGCTGTTTGCATTGAAAAAAATATCAGAGTTTGATCCTTTCCATGCCATGCCAGCCCTGCCCCTGGGGCTCACTGAGACTGATTGAGACTGGGTGTGGTAGCACATGCCTATAATCCGGGAGCTTGGGAGGCTGAAACAGGAGAATCACTGTGAGTCTGATCTGTGTAGTGAGACCCTGTAGATCCTATCCTAAATACATAAAAAGGAAAAGACCTCACATCTCTGAAATTTGCCCTTCATTTTCTAATATCTCCAGAAGGCACACCACAGCCACAAGTAAGAGATGTGTAGATGTCTATATTAGAACTGAAGTTTTGATTTGTTTCTTTAGTTTTTTGTTGCCACCACAAGTTTCATTAAACAAAATGCCATAGGCTAGACAGGCTACAGTTTTGTACATCCCTGGATTTCTAAATGTCTGCTTACAAATGTGTAACTGCTTTTATCACATTCTATAGAGATTTAGTAGAAAATCAATGATTGATGGAAAATACCAATTTCAAGCTAAGACTAAGGTGTTTGATATTTAGAGAGACAGTGACTTTAAGATCAATTACCTATATTATAGGGTAATAGTATCATGAAACTTCTCTGCTGGAGGGTTGAAAATGTAAGTTAACAGACCAAAAATTGGAGAAAAAGAAGGGCTATGAGGATAGCCAACATTTTGGCCCTAGCCCTTCAAGGTCAGTGAGGACTCAGGACATAGGTGAACCTGTGTTGTAACATCCTATAACTCAGTGGTGTCCCAAATTTTCTGGTCAAGGAGATTATGGAACCTCAGAGGAAAGGCATAAATGAAGTATAGTATGCCTAAGGAGAGTCACCTAGAGAAAAAACATTCTCTCAGGCCTTCATAGAAAGTAAGCTGGTCAAGCAATGGCCGTACCCTGATGGCTGACACTGACAACAGTTCCACAAAGCACTGTACATGGTTCCAAAGTTAATCCTGAGGGGCTTTTACCTTGGAAGATACAAAAGAGGAATGTTTTGTTATACAGGTCTTGCTTTAACTTGCCCTTAATCACCCAGCGGAAAAGCTTAATTATGAGGCATAAAATGCAGAGCTGCCGGGTGTGGTGGCACACACCTGTAATCCCAGCACTTGGGAGGCTGAGGCAGAAGGGTTGGTGCAAGTTCGAGACCAGCCTGGGCTACAGAAGTGAACTCAAGGCTAGCCTGAACTGCACAATAAGACCCTGTCTCAAAAAGACAAAAACAAACAAACAAGAAAATGCAGAGCTACATTAGTATGATGAACTGCAAGAGGCTTAAATCAACAGCCTCCAACAGTTTCACCGGTAACCTACTGCAATTGTGAAACATTGGACTATGTATACAACTACTTCTTCTCAGTTTAAAGAGAAGAAATTTTGTGTTTTCTTTCCTTACTAACATTGATTAGAAAATTTATCATGTCTACACCCTGTGCTCTGTATAACTACTATGAGGACAACAATATGCAATGTGTCAATTATTGTCAATGTACTATTAACATATTTTGAAACTATCATATTGTCATTTCTTATTAAAAGGTAATAATAAAAAAGTACTGTTAATCCAGGGACAGTTAAGTTTTCTAATTTCAGTGGCTTTTATTAGGTGACACTAATTCTTACCTAAATGCCTTCAGGCATTTTATAGAATGACAGAAAGTAAGGATAGAGTTAGAGGCTATTTTCCCCCTTATTTTATAAATAGTACATATTTGGTAGGGCTTAATTGAGACTATAAACGTTTTTTCCCAACACTGTACAATTTGTTTTCCTCTGCAAATTTTAAGTCCTTTTTGGTTTTATCTTCAGTATCATCTGGCTTTACTGAGAAATGATGCTTTTGTCACCTGATTTCATATTTCTAGTTTAATTTTGGATTGGAGAGTGAGACATAGTTAGCTGAGCATTTAATCTACCCATGATCTCTAAACGCAATTACTTTAAAAGAAACAGTGCGACTTCCCACCTTAAAAGCACCCACTCCTCTTCAGGCTTGTTGTGTGCCACGCCTTTAAGGTGAATCGTCTCCGCCCTCACACTGTTGCTCAGTGTGTTAGAACACTTGGTACACAGCCTGTCCTCCTCCCTGTCACTGCCCCTCCCCTGGCTCCACACACTTCTCAGCTGTCCCGATGAGGACCTCTGAGTTGTGACAGTCCTGGAAGAACCAAAGCACTCCCAGCCCCTCTGTCAGTGAAGACCCACGGGCACTCTTTACTTTTCTGTCTGACTAGAAGCACCTGGGTCATCAGGCCCTTGCTGACCAGGCGGAACTGCACAAGAATCTGCACTTCGTGTAAAGAACAAGGCAATAAGGAGTGTGAAGATTGGTTTTAAAAGAGAATGACCGGACTGAGGAGATAGCTCCATGGCACAAGTGCCTTCCTGGCAAGTGCAAGGTCGTGAGTTTGAACCCCAGTCCTGCAAGATAAATGAATGAATGAATGAATGAATGAATGAGTGAATGAATGAAAAGAATGATCACCTTGGTTCTACTTTGATTTTGCCACTGTGTTTTCATGAGAGAGAAATGAGAAAAGTCCGTTTTTGCTTCCATGTAGTTGAGAAAAGAGTCCTTGGCCAACGTCCGCCCTGCCTTGCGCCAAGCTCACCGTTCCTGTGCTTGCTGCATGTCCTTCCCGTCCTAGACCTCTGCGGTGGCACGGAGGGAGCACCCTCTGGAGGTCTGAGCCAAGAAGTCTCCAGTCGGGGGAAATCGCGAGGGCCGCTTTTATATTTATATTCCATTCCGTCTTTGTCATTTCTTACCTATCTATGGAGAGT
Organism: Myocastor coypus; assembly: GCA_004027025.1. Lineage (NCBI taxonomy): Eukaryota > Metazoa > Chordata > Mammalia > Rodentia > Myocastoridae > Myocastor > Myocastor coypus. Next base: position 30,844 of record PVJA010003880.1, on the reverse strand, counting down.
GCTTTGTACATGGCCTGTCCATTTCCTGGTGCTCCTCCCCGTCCCTGCCCCTCCCCTGGCACTGCTGTAAGGAGACAATGCACGGAAAGATCAAGAATAGAAGGAAAAGTAAATTGAGCCACTGGAAGGGAATGTCACTTGATGTTAATGAGATGTCATGTGCACTTAACATAGAGAAAAATGCAAACTATCACAACAGGCCCTTAGCAGTTATTCAATCCTGTAAAGTTTTCTTGTTTTTTTTTTCTTTTTTTGTAATGATGTCTAGTTAAATCCTAGATGACATATTTGTGAGAAGACCACATTATCATTCTAGAACCAGAGAAACAGCCCCTCCTTGACTGATCTGAGGAGACCTTTTAACTGACAGACATATGCCGACTTGCTCTGTGCAGTTGGAATATGTGGTTCATTGTGAGCTGCTTTAATCAGGGCAAATGGAGAGAACATCTTGATTTATTTTATACTGGGGATACTTTTGAGAAGGCCATCCTGTTACTGTGGGTCCTCTGGTTGTCTGTCAGTCTGCTCAGCAGCTGGATCAAAACCAGAGAGATACTTCCTCCTGAAACAAAGCTGGAGTTAATATCATTAGATACTGAGATAGTACCAAGCGTAGTAATGGTGAAAGACATTTAGTAATTCTGGCTCAACATTTTTGTTTTTGTTTTGCTTTTCCTTGTTAAGGTAGTACCTATGGTTTTTCCTCTGCTTAAGGAGGGTTAAAAACAAAAACAATAGAACCAAGACAAAAACAAAGCAACATAAAATGATAAAAATATTACAGAATTTCAAAACAAGAATAAAAAATTAACAGTGGTTGTTTTATTACATATTATTATCCTTATATTTGCTGTTCAGATTACCAGATACAGGCATTCAAGTCTGACTAAACAAACATTAACTCTTCCTTTCAATAATCTTTAAGTTTTTCCCTTGTCTTTTTCACTTTTAATTTTTAAATTTATTTTATTATTTATTTATTTATTTGTTTGTTTGTTTATTTGCCTTTTTGAGACAAGGTCTCACTATGCAGTTCAGGCTGGCCTTGAGCTCACTTTTGTAGCTCAGGCTGGTCTCGAACTTTACCCTTCCTCCTGCCTCAGCCTCCCGAGTGCTGGGATTACAGGTGTGAACCACCACACCTGGCTTTAAATTTATTTTAAAGAGACATTAGAGATGATACACATATTAAAAAAATAGGATGAAACAATTCAACTCTGGTTGTTATATTATATATTGCATATTTGTTGATTCAATAGAATACCATTACCTATTTCTGAGGATGCTTATGAGAAGTGTACATGTTAATGATAAAATCTCCTTTAACAGGGCCTTACAGTAAGTAACGAAATCTTTGTGTGTGTGAGTCTGTGTGTGGTGTTAGGGATCAAATTCAGGGCACTGCACACACCAGGCCTTTATGCAGCGAGCTGTACCACCGAGCTGTATTCCCAGCTGTGGAGCTGGTCAATCGTAACTGATGGTTAAGATCTGTAATCTTAACTGGGGCGGGGGGGGGGTGGACTGGGATGGTGCTGGCGGTTCTGCAGTTATATGAGGGACAGCCCACTTTCAGGATAGGCAGCGTGCTACATACCTGTATTTTGAGGCCTAGGGACTTCAGAGAGACAGTGTGCAGTGACCCTCAAGCTGCAGCACAGATATCAGTTGAGAAAGGAATTTCTAGTCTGTGCAGTCCCTTCGACCCTGCGCTTCTCGGCTGCGTGCCTGCTCAGCTCTTGTTCTTGAAACAATTACAATCGCATTAATTCCATAATTTAGTAGAGTTCAGTGGTATGTATTTAGTGTCATTCAAAGATGAGAGGACTTTTGCTCATTAGTAGATTACTCTAGGCTACTATTATCTACCTATGTACTCTGTTCCTGACCCCTCATTCATAACAGTTTAAGTGGATATAATTTATTCTTTCTAATAATCCTTATATGGCAGATATCATTATCTCACTTTACAGAAAATAACACTGAGCCTCCACAGAGGCTGGAACTTGCACAGGGCCACAGGCTTACAAGCCAGTGACATGGGATCCTTTCTGCAATCTGATTTGAGAAGCAGATGCTTAGCCTTAACCTTGTCCTTCTTAAGTAAGAAGCAGGAAATACCAAAATGAGCCATTCCCATGCCCTCCCAGCTTGGCCCACCAGGGTGTGTTTCTGTTTGGCCTGCATCCCTGGCTCATCCCAGCACTTCCAGGTTGTCCCGGTGCTAGCTCAGGAATCGCATCCTCCTGTCTGCATCGATGCGCATCTTTATTTGGGCAAGTCGTTATCTGAGTGGCCAGTGTTTGCCCACCAGCATATTGACTTCACTTCCTCCTGCTCCCGGTGGGAATGACCTTATCCGTCAGCCACTGCCAGCACCAACCTGGCAGAGGTAGCCTTTGGCGTGGACAGTGGGGTTTCTCTTTTCTACTTGACTGCCATTTCAGTATATCTAAAAATAGAGAAGAGTAATCTGGCATCAGAACCCGCAACCAGAAGAAGTCATGAGAACCAATTGCAGTTGTCCTTTGCCTTAATGCCACACTGCACTGTCTAACGAGAAACAGAAAGTGGAAGAATTCAGGGGTAGGGCACGACTCCTTTCCAGATGTCATGCTTAGAACTTGGGAGCTGAGACCTGCAGAGGGTGGACAGCTTGGTCCTGCCAGCAGCACCAAGTTTATATTACACTGTCATTTGGTAGTCTTCACCCTGTTTGTTTACCCTGTGTTCCCCCAGTTTAAGGATTATCACCAAGATCAACTATCACATTCCAATATCTACCTCCAGTAAAATGTCTAGGAATATAAAACACAAACAAGCTACTGTTTTTTTTTTTTTAATTTTTGTTTTTGTTTTTACTGTGTTTTGTTTAAAATTTTAACTGTAGTCCATGTTTACAGTGCAAAGTGACCATGTTGCTGCGGGCAGCCGCAGCACACTCAGCATCCTGCTTCTCCTTGTGTCCCCCATTGCCCACCCTGGGCCTTCCTTCTCTTGGACACTGGCCCACTTGCCAAAAGGTGTTTTTAATCAATGCTTCTCATCACCTTTGGGCCTCTCCTTTCCTCTTTTCTCCATCTCTTGATCCCTTTCTACTTCAAAAGTGTCTTCTTGCTTCCTGTTCAATTCTTGCCTGTGGAAGTCAAGGAACACTTTTTATCATTCTTAACAAACTCTGAAGGAAAAGGAAAAGATCCTTGTACCAGTATGTTGAAATTACATGGCAGCCAAAACCAAAAGTATGATAAAGCAAAATCTACACAATCACACATGCATGCGTGCACACACACACACACACACACACACTACACAAAAAGAAAGCATATTTTATGTCTGTCTCCCTTTGAGACTAATGACAGAAGTCCATGAAATGGGTAGGTGAAATTCAACATTTTGAATTTCTTTAACAAAAGAAATCAATCTCGACCATAACCTTAGTTCTATAAATACAATCTGTATACAGTAATATCACCAATGACATATACATTGATAGAATATACATGTATATATATTCTAATGAAAATAAATTATGATTTTCTAAGTCTTGTGAGTGAATTAAAGGTCCTAGAGGTGTGCAGGTTCAGAAAGCATTTCTATTAATATGAATAATTGTAAAGAATCACATGGCTGAATGCCACAGTGCTTCAGAATGAAGCAAGACTAGTTTGTACTTGAACTCTAAGAAGAGCAGGGATGCTTACAGCTAGTTGTTCTAAATGAACTGGATTCAGGTTATTTTAAGAATAAGTCTAACTTTAGAAAAGTAGAGTAATTATGAAGTCTCCATCAAATTAAATAGTAATTTAAATTGGAAAGCTGTGGCTCTGTTTATCCAACATGATTTACTATTCTGTAAAGCAGACTTTTGAGGGATACGAAATGATGAGAAACCTCTTAGACTGTTCCCCTGCAGACAATTTTTCTTGAAAAATAATTCAACCTATGGAGAGATGCTTTTTTAATTAATTAATTAATTAATTAATTAATTGCAGTACCCAGAATTGAACTCAGGATCCTGTGCTTGCTGGGCAAGTGTTTATTCTACTGAGCTATCTCCCTGTCCCCTATGGAGAGTTCTAATTCACAGATTTTTTTACTCTAAAGTAATTTACACCACGATGAACCAGAACATAGATCAGCTTGTCATTTATGAACTTGATTCTGATAGACATTTACACACTTTCCTATGGAAATCAAGCAGAAATAGTAGTTCGGCTGTGAGACTGGCTCTCAAGACAACAATGTGCTGTATTGTCGACTAGCTGTAAGCATCCCTGCTCTTCTTTGTTGTGGCTTAAGTTCATTTTTCTCTTCTTTTGCTGTCAGTAGATGGACGCTAAGTCATTGTCATATTTACTCAAAGAATAAGTGATAACCGCACTCCGCAGATTAATCCTCCTCTAAGGCAAAGGAAAGTGCAAGTGGCAGGCTTGCCATGAAAGGAGGACGTGACTTCTCTATTTGCTGAGAATCAAGTGTAAAAAGTGATTCTGGGAGCGGGCTTAACTTCTAAACATTTACCTGTCATGGATAACTGTAGAACTTAAATTTCCATTAGGTTATGATGAAGAGCTAATGATGTATCTGATCATGTCCTTCCATATGCTCTGCCCTGTCCCAGACCGCAAAATGCAGCTGTCATTGGATTTATGGCCTTCTCGGAGGTTTCCTCACGCGCATCCACTCTCGTGTAATCATTATCCTCATCGAAGTATTATTTCCTCTTAAGGAAGACAAACAAGCTTTAGGAATCATACTTTATGCAATTTTAAACCTAGAATTTAAACTCGAGGAGTCTGCTACCAGTGCTTTCACCCTTAATCACTAAAATATAGGTGTGTACTGACAAATTATATCAAGGAGCGCATCAGCCGGAGCCAGCGCGTCACAGCTCTTGCTTCCGTCGCCTGCGTGCTTAAAGGAAGCAGCTCCTGGCTGATTCCGCTGACACCGGACCACTAACCAATCAGATACAAGCAGTCTTGCTTTTCTTGTAAATATATTTTCATGTAAATATGTTTTGTATGTGAATTAACAAATTCAGAATCTGCAAATATTGACTTGGGTGAAATCTTTGGGCCCTACTTGAAAGAAATAATTAACTCACCCTTAAGTCAGTATGGGTAAAGTTACAAAAAATGTGATTATGTACTGTATGCACTTTGTATAGCAAAGACATAACTCTCTTTTATATTACGCGAAAATAATTACGAGTTTATTACATGTGGTGGTAGAGTCAGGCATGCATCGTGAGGTCTGCCGGTGAACCAAAGCAGCGTGCGGTGCGGATTGCGGAGCTCCAGGACATTCAGCCGCATTCAGCTCTGCCCAGCCGCGCGAGTCGGGGAGGCCTATGGGAAAACCGGAGCACAGAGCAGCGTGCACGTTTGCATAAATTAAAAGTAAAATGAAACACTAGGAGCACGGAGTGGATTTAGGGCCCACTCAATGCTCCTCATGTAATATTTCCATGTTACGACAAGATTCAATTAGTTATTAATGTGGACCAGGGCAAGAGGGAGCTTCGTCCTTAGACTTATGTGTTATACAGATTCACTGAGAGGTTGCAGTCTGAGTCCACATGAGCTTACCTGGCATTTTCCAAAGGAAATGAGTGCAGAGAATACAGACTGCGGAGGAGAGTTTACCCTTTAGGGGACCGGTTTAGGAAACACACTTTCAAGTTCTTCCATGATGGAAAAACTGAATGACCTCTGTGTTTATATCTAATCTTCAAAGCGTAACAGCCAACTAATGGAACCAGCAGCTGTTATAGATTCCAGTTTTCTTATACTAATTTAGACATGCTTATGAGATATCTGTAGGTTTATTTATTTGAATTCAAAACAGGCTCTGTGCACGAGTATTACTTGCATCAGATTATTTTGGTATAGTTATTGTTCATGCATTGCTACTTAATTTTGTTTACAAAAAGCTCCTTTATGTAACAGAATTGAATAACATTTGTGCTTTGTGCCATGCGCTTGCCACTTACATCACTGATAACAGTTGCATGTATTAGGATGCAGAGTCTGTTTCCTTACTGCTATTCTCTGTCCACAGGTTGTGTACAAAAACAATGATGTAAGGCTGGAGTTATCACGCCTGGCCAAGCAAGGTGACCCCAAGATGAAGATCCATGGGGTGGTGGCATTTAAGTGTGAAAACGTGGCCACTTTAGACCCAATCACCTTTGAAACCCCAGAGTCTTTCATCTCCTTGCCAAAGTGGAACGCAAAGAAAACAGGCTCCATATCCTTTGACTTCCGTACCACTGAGCCCAATGGCCTGATCTTATTTAGCCATGGCAAGCCAAGACACCAGAAGGATGCCAAGCACCCACAGATGATAAAAGTGGACTTCTTCGCTATCGAGATGCTGGATGGCCACCTCTACCTCCTCCTGGACATGGGGTCGGGAACCATCAAAATAAAGGCTCTGCAGAAGAAGGTAAATGATGGAGAGTGGTACCACGTGGACTTCCAGAGAGACGGGCGGTCGGGTAAGCTATCATTTCTCTACGTGTTTATCTGCTATATCACCCTTTTTTAAAAAAGCTACCATAGGCATTGTTTTTTATTTTCTAAAGAGTAAAAAATAGTATTAAAACAGAAAAATTACAAATGATACACAGTGTCACTAAACAAAATAATATGAATTTCACAGTATTCGTTGTATTGCACAGTGTTGTCTTTAGATTAGTTGATCACATTTCCAGATATAAGTATGTGAAGTTGGAAGAAGAAACAAAGAAAAATATATATAAAAGGTAAGAGAGGGCCAGGGATATAGCTCAGTAGCATGAGCACCTGCCTGGCAAGTGTAATGTCCTGAGTTTGATTCCCAGTATCAAGAAAGAAAGAAAGGAAGGAAGGAAGGAAGGAAGGAAGAACAGGTGTACAAACCATCCCACTTGCACACACAGATACATCTCTTCTACTCCCTCTCAAGTCCTTCGCCTCAACTCAGTAATTCCTTCCTTCATGTTGCATTCCTACAAGTTAAAACCAAGACATAGTAAAGATTTCCCACATTTCACTTTTAAGGTAAAGAAAATTCTGCTGTTGCTTCTGTTTCATAGCATACAAAGTCTGGAAGCTCATTGGTCATCCTGAGCGAGCACCAAAGCTCACACATTCCACTGGATTCCACAATAGCTCCTTCAACAAACACTCCCTGGGTCATCAGCTGCCAAATCTTGCAAGAGATTGGATCTCGAGTTTGCAAGTGAGAAAGAGAACGACATGGTTCCCGTATTCCAGCTATCTCTTATGTCTTTGGGTGTTTGGGAGTACTTCAACTGGCAGATAGAAAACAGGAACACTAGTACAATCATCTGCACGTGCCATCCTTAGTTTCAGGTGGTGTACTTTTACCCCAGGGAGGATCTGTGGTATTGAAGCCACTGTTATCAATAAACTTGAGAGTTGAAGCTCTGCTGCCTTCCAATGGCAAAGGGTTTGGCATCCTCACCTCAGGTACTTACTCCTCTCAGGGGGAAGAAAGAGACAGTGCAGGTAGATGTCCCCGAAGAAGTTACATTTACACTGAAATCTGAGACTTGCTAGGGGGGATAAGAGTAGGAGCTGTGCAGGCTAGATGTCCTACAGATAGTGCAGGCACAGGAAAGGACATTTGTGGAGATCTTAGTGATAAGAGGGAAAGAAGTACAGAAGACAAAGGGAAAGATCTGTTAAAGATATACAGCCACGTTGTACTGTGCAGATAGCTTGGCAGTCTAAGCACCTGCCGGCCAAGCACAAGGACCCAAGTTTGATCCCCCATACGACATGCCATGCTGGCCCCAGAATCCTGGGCACATCACACTAGTCCCTGAAACCAGGTACGGTAGTGCACACCCATAATCCCAGCCCTGGGGAAGCTGACATAATAAGAACCCTATGAGTCCTAGCTGCATATTGAGACTGTGCCAAATAAATAAATAAAAATATTTTTAAAAAAAATTTAAAAAGCTGTACAGCTATACATCATGATTTAGTCTCTTTACTCAATTTTCTTCTGTCTGATTCATAAACCAAATTATCCTCTTATAATAGAAGATACCTGGATTTAGACCTCCGCTGAGCCACACTCCACCTCTTTTCCCACTCCCTTATTTGCTGAAATAGAACAGCCTATGTAAGATTTTATACTAAAAACAATGTAAGGTTGGCTGAGGCACATTTTTATGAGCTTGTGCTTCTTTATATATGACACAGAAATTAACAAAGACCCACCTCAAACCCAGTAAAGGAGAATCGGCCGTGATGGGCCTAAAGGTTCAGTGTTTTCATAAAACTTTCCGGATGTCTCTGATGAGTCATTGAACTTGGGACTGTAGACCACATGGCACCGCATTTCTGATGCTATCCCCCTCAAGGATGCTCTCAAGGCCTTTGCTGTGCTGACCAGCCACTGTCCAGAGCTCTCTTGACCCTGTTTACAGCCTGTCTCTACAGTGGAAGTGTTTTCTATTTTCCTGTGGTTCATATCTTCTATCCTCTGTTTACTTATCAAGAAGATTGTGTTTATGTTTTTATTTTTTTATTTATTTTATTTTATTTTATTTTGTCTTTTTGAGACAGGGTCTTGCTATGCAGTTCAGGCTGGCCTTGAGCTCACTTTTGTAGCCCAGGCTGGTCTCAAACTCACACCAATCCTCCTGCCTCAGCCTCCCGAGTGCTGGGATTATAGGCATGTGCCACCACGCCTGGCTGTGTTTATGTTTTTAGAAATAGCTTTCCCATGACATAAGGCAACAGAACGGCAAGTCTGCAGATGAGAAGGGTGCTAGAGGCCGGGGCAGAGGCGGAGGGACGGAGAAGACTTTGCTCCGGGTACTCGGATGCCTTAGACATTCTGTTGGTGTTTCATTTCTTTCTGCAAATTTGGTCTCTGAATTTTCTCTTCCTAAAGCTTACAAGGACTTTTTCTGACTTAAGCTAAGATGTGATCACCAATCAGGATTCCAAAATATGATATAATATGGGACCATGAAGAGCAACCATTTGATTTTACCAGCCTTGTGCCAGTCTGGAGTGAACTTTCTTCCTCTTCCTCTTCCTCTTCCTCTTCCTCTTCCTCTTCCTCTTCCCCTTCCCCTTCACCTCCTTCCCCTTCCCCTTCTCCTCCCTCTCCCTCTTCTTCATCTTCTTTGTCCTCTTCCTCTTCCTTTTCTCCCTCTTCCTCTTCCTGCTCCTCCTCTTTCTTCTTTCTACCTACCACAAGCTTTACAGGGTCTCACTACACAGATCACACTAGTAGCGATCCTCCTGTTTGCAGCCTCCCAAGTGATGGGATTATAGGTGTGAGCCACCATGCCCATTCTCAGTCACCATCTCAGCATACCCTGGGGGGTGGGGCTGGCATGGCATGCCTGAGGTCAAACCCTGGTCCCTGCACCTGCCTAAGCAGATGCTTTAGTCTGCTGAGCTATCTGGCTGGTTCTGGGCTTGCTTCGTATGAACATTTTGACAGAAGAGTTTTCAAAGAGGACAGGAGAATATGCTAATTCAGTGCTTTGAAATACCAGCTGGTGCATGGTCTGACTTAAAATAAAGGTAGGGTAGAATTGTTAAGATGACTTTTAAGAAGACATAGATGTCAGATTTTATAACAGTTTAAAATAGAGCACATCAGATTAATCAGTGGACATTTTTTGGAAGTTCAGAAAAGCAAAAATCATCACACTTCAGATCAACTACATTTCTTTTATCCAGAAATGAAATATTTTTTCTAATGATATCGAAGTAACACATGACTAATGTTAAAGTGTTAGTACACATGAAATAAAATTAAAAAATAAAACTATTCATTGTTTAGTTAATAACTACATACAGTTTTGGACATTTGTTCCAGTCCTTTTCATATGTGAATTGGATTTGTGTTCACATATATGTAAATATAAAAAATGTATATGTATATACATATATGTACTTTATGAGTTTGATACTAAAATACTTTAATGTGACTAACATTTCAGGGCTGGGGATATAGCTCAGCCATCTAAACACCTGCCTAGTAAGCGCAAGGACTCAAGTTTGAGTCCCAGTACTGCCCTGACAGACCTGGAGCCCAACACAATGCTACATGCCTGTAATCCCAGCGCTGGGAGGCTGAGACAGGTCAAAAGAACAAAAACTAGAATTTAAAAAAATATTTCAGATGAGTGAATTGGAGGAAAGAGTGTAAAGCAGAGCTCATTCAGAAAACCAAGCTCTGCCTTTTAGGAAATTGAGGAAAAAAAGCCAAAAACAAAGCTGATCTTATTTTATGTGGCCCAGCTAACAGGAATTTCATGTAATTATGCTAGTTGCCACTGCTAGTATTTTATATATGGTATTTTAATTAAGTTCGGTGTTTTCACACGACATTGGTTTTGTATAGAGCAGCCTTTTAAAACTTGCATGAATGGCTACTTAGCTTGTCTTTTATTTAAGATACATTTCTAACTTGGATTGAAGAAATGCTAATGTCATAGCCCCGTGCAAGGTAAGAATTTCGAGAAATGATTTTTTCATGCATTTTTCTTATCAGCAAGAGTCAGGGGCGGTGCGAAAATTACGTTTGCTGTAACCTAATACTGCAAGGACAGTGAAGCAAATGGGCTGTGGTCAGTGGGTGAGCGCAAATCCAGGCTTAAATGTGATTCTTTCTGTTGCTGACCATTTAGATGGCCATACTGAATAAGAATATAATGAAGCATGGGCACTAATTTAATGCCACTTTAACTACTGACTACCTTCCTCAGCGATAATATTTCAGGCCTATTTTATAGACACTACTGAAATTTTCATTTCCCTCAATTGATAAGGTAAATATCTAGGAATAAAAGTGTTTGCTTTTAAATCCGCGGCTCCTCATGTTTTCTGGGACGTAGTAGTTGCTCCATGTGTACGCAGGATGAGGAAGAAAAGCACATGCATAGCGCAGTATCGCAGGTCTCCTCATAAAACATAGTGTCATATCTAAATTTAAAGAACAGCAGCACTTTTGCCTGTAAAGCCAATTATTTAAATATAAACATTTGTTCAAATCTTTTTTTTTTTTTTTTTCTTGAAAATAGCTCTGTAGCACAGGATGTCAGGTTCTGTCCTTTTGGGACCACACACAGCCCTTCTGGCTCAGATAGCTGAAATAGTATATGAAGAAAAGGGAAAGTAAACAATTGCTAGAAACCTCTGTACAAAAGTGGCAGGCTCCCTAGAGAGCAGGACTTCTCCTGTCGGCTTTCCCTAAGATCCCTTAGCAAGCTGTGGGGAGAAGGAAAATTAACGGGGAAGGAAGCTGGCGACTCCTCCTAGCAGGGATGTGCGGCCCCTGAGGGTGCTAGTGACAGGCAAAGCCTCTCCAGGATCATCTTTCTGGTGACCTCCCTTTTCTCTCTGGTGTTCCAACATGGGTAAGCAGGCCCCTTGTTTGCTAACGAGGACTTCCTTTGCCTGCCTACCTTTCTAAAACTTACTCAGTTTGCAAAATACACTGCATTGCGTTACTTCTAACCTCCGCCCCCCTTTCATTGTCAAGGAGCGAGGCGCTGTAATGCACACACTGACTGTATCTAACTCTGCTGGGCCCCAGCTATTTCTGTTTACAACGTAGATTGCTATGATTGTCTGCTCAGTTTACAACCAGTCACACAGGAATCAAGAGGGCCAAAGGAAGAACAAATGGTGAGTCTGGACCCACAGCGAGCTGGGCAGCTTGGCCCAGTACAGGCCCGATTGCGTGAGTCTGGTAGTTCTGGAGCTACGAAGAGGAGCTGTGCTGTGCAGCTAGCCTTGCTACTGAAAGCAAAGCCCTAAATCACTCAGCTATAAAACATGACCGAAGAGTTCTGTTCCTTTTACCAAGGGGTGTGTGTGCAGCAGGGTCTCGCTGTATGGTTCTGGCTAGCCTGGAGCTTGCGGCTGTGCCACCATGGCTGGCAGCAGTGCAGAGTTTATCTGGCAAGCCCCCCAAGAGCGTGGAGATTGAGCCCTGAGTATCTGCTCCCCAGCCCCTCCTGCCTTTCCCAGCTTCCCTTTTTCCTCTCCTCTGGTCTCAAGCCCCACACAGAGCAGCTGCCCCGGATATTAGCTCGTATGAATCATGCTGCAATGAGGATGAGGTTAATGACTGTTTTCTTGGGGCAAGAATATTGTTTAAATTTGTGTTAAGCTCTTTTGCTCAGCAGAGGATATCCTCTCAAGGATTTTTACAGCCAACTGCCAGTCATTTTTTTTTTCTTCTTCTTCTTGCAAACTATCATTACACATTGAGATCAAAGAGCAAATTCATTATTCTTGTCAGTTTCTGCTTAGGTCCAGCAGGGTAGAGCAGATTGGATCAGCGGTTATTCAAGGGTAAGCCTACATTTAACAACTAAGGAACCATTGAGACTTGAATTGAAGTCACAGAGTTCCAGCTTAAGAAGTAGAAATTATAGTGGGAAAGGCCCAAGGTTCTCTGCAGAGCGCGTAATTAGAGGCTTGCAGTAATCACTGTTGATGGGAACAGCTCCTTCCAGCTATCTATTAGCGGCACCGGTTTCTGCATATACCATTTCACTCTCAATCACCACACTCGACATTTCTACTTGAAAAGCCGTGAGAGCATTTGTCTGGTGGCCTGATGCAAGCCTGCCCTCTGGTGCACATGTTTCTCCCGGGGCTCTGGCTCCTGGCCTGTGTGCCTAAGTGAGAGGACTGCAGGAGCATTACGTAAATACCCAAGCCATAGGCCGCTGGCTACCCGTGCTTAGGAAGGCAGAAGGACCTTATCGGTAATTGATCTTCTAGTGACTAGGTTGCAGATGAGCTCATCCTTTTTATGTTATTTTATTAAGTCACTGTTTATGTTTACTTATTTTGGACACATTTAGGAAGACAGGTTGGGGCCAGTGAGATAGCTCGGCCGACTAAAGCACCTGCTTAGGCAAGGTTAGGCAGTGTCTCCTGCTACGCCAGCCCCGCCCTCAGGGTGGCAGAGCAGAGTACAGCTGTGGTGGCCTGCACCTGTAATTGCAGCGCTGCAGAGGCTGAAAGCAAGAGGATCACCAGGACCCAGAGCTGCCTCGGGAGAGACTGTAACAACCAACTACATAAATAAAAATAAATAAGAAATTAAGTAGGAAAAGAAGAAAGGTCACTTGTTTCTCTATAGTCCAATTTTTGTTGTGTTTTCTTTCAGTCTTTGTTAAAATGTCCTCATATTGCATGTAGTTACAGTTACACTATGAGCACAAATTTTCAGGCTGTGTGTTTAATAGGGTGTGTAAGGCTTTTTTTGGTATCTTTGAGGCAGGGTCTCACTATACCTTTTAGGCTGGTCTTGGTTTCACTTGGCTGGTCTCCAACTCTCAGGGGTCCTCCTGCTTCAGTCTACCAACTGTTGAGATTGCAAGTATGGGCCAACACTTCCAGTTTAAGTGTTTTTTTTTTTTTTAAATAAAAAAAAATCTGTTAGCAAAATTTATGTGTGAGGAGTTATGAAATAGCAGCTGAGGCCCAGCAGGATGGCTCAGTGGTCTAAAGCGCCTGCTTAGGAAAGCTTAGGTGGCTGCAGGAACCGTGGTTTGATCCCCAACACCACATACTATGCCAGCCCTGCCCTCAGGGCAGGCTGAGCTGGCCATAACAATAAATAAATAAACAAACAAAGGTTCTGAAACAAGAAAAAAATAAAGAAAATAAAGATTCTTTAAAAAAATAGCAGCTGAGATGTGGAACAGAGCTTGGCAGAGGTAGCTCAGAGGTCCATCAAAAGGAATGAAAGGAGTGCAGAGATAGCTCAGCGCTCTCAGCACCTGCCAGGTGAGCCAAGGACCTGGGCTAGGTCCCTGGGACCGCATGTCTGGCTAGCCCTGTGCCTTCCTGACCACCTAACCGGGCCTGTGGTATACGCCTATAATCCCAGCGCTGGGCAGGCTGGGCCACAAGGATCACTGTGCATCCACACTGCTCAGTGCCACATTGTACCGAACACATTAATTTAAAAAATGAAGAAAGGAAGGGAAAGGAAGCAGGGAGGCATCCACTGAGCACACGAGGTGCCCGGAGGCTCGCCCTCCCTGGGGACTTGCTTCTCTGGGTCTGGATGGTCCATCCTCCCGGAGGGGAGAGTGCCTGGACACCGGGGCCAGGCTTGCGCTCCGTGTTTCCCTGCCGAGCACCCCATTTCTTTAGGGTTCTCGTTCACCATCTGCCCCTCTAATCAACACTTCACTCCCACATAAGCCTGATTGCAGCGGACAGAGAAAATAGACCAGGCACCTACAAATGAGTGTTTTCATTCTGGTGGCAGTAAACGCAGTCATCCTAAATGAGTATGTTAAGTTAGCGTCCTATGCAGGCAGGGCCACGTGGACAGCACTGTGTGGCCTGTGATAAATCACATGCTATTGGCAATGACACAAAGGAATTTTCCCGTTTTCACCCGCAGGCTTCACCAAGTCGCGGCTTCTTCCATGGGGTCCGCAAATACAGCTGGCTTCTGAGAAGCCCGAAGGGATTTTCTAGACATTAATGTACATGTAATGTATATGTTATGGTAAAAGTAGTAGAGCCACGTCTTCCACCAACAAGCATACACACTGCCACGTATCGCGCGGTGCCAAGTTTATGGCAAGCTTTCTCTGTGCCCCTTGTCATACTGACATCGTTTATTCCTTAATTTAAAAATATCGGTATTTACTTAATTATGCCTCTATTGGTAAAAACTTGACCATTTTACATTTAAAAACTTCAGTGTTTTAAATTAATTTATAAATAATGTCTTTTACTTATCAATTTTGCCTGTTTGTCAGATTCTGAGAAGGCAGCATTAAATATGGTTTTAATCCTGAAAGATAACAGCAGCTAGTAACTAGTGGTTCAGTTTGCAATGATATTTACAGTGTAAGAGATGCCTTTCACCACGAATCCTGTCAATACTATATACTATACTTTTAAATTATATTCTAAGATTTAACTTTTTAATCAGTTAGTTTAATTCCTCCAGTTCCCAGCTCAATGTAAATTCAAATAAGCAGACAATAAATAATAAGTGGAAAACATAAGATAGGTCCAACCCTTTTTGTTTTTAAATGATATTTTCTTTCCATCTTTTTGTAAGCATATCTGATTTTTTTCTTTTAAGATAGAAAATTACACAGAAACAAAAAATGGACCCTCTTTCCACTCAGAGTCCCTCAAAATCCCCACTGTTAATATTTTAGGATTTTTAAAAGTAATATTTCCTCTTGTGATTTTGTGAACATTCCTTATTTCACACTTTATGTGTTACCGTGTTTTGTTGCATTCAGCTCAGTGACAGGCTTTTCACCATGTTTGAATCCTTCACAGAGGATGAAGTGGAAACATGAGTTTATGACTTTGTGGAAAGAGTTTCCTTCAGGAGGAGATAGGGTATAGTGACGGAGAGACAACATTGACACTTAAAAATATTTTAAGCAGCCATTGGCAGTTCCTCTGTCCACAAAGGAACCATCACCTTGTCAGTTCCACGTTTTGTGCAAGAGCCACGGTGAGGCGCAGTGAAGCCCGGATACGGCTACACGCACCTGCCCTGCATGAAGGGCAAACCCTGAAGATTATTCTTGTGTCACCAGCCGAAAGCATTTCCCACCACAGCATGTTATTTTCTGTGCCGCTTTTCTGAGTAATTGAAGTTTTGCCATAATTTAGAACTGGAATCCAAATAAATTTACCTTACTTCTGACTTTTGTTTTCTATTTCTTTTTTTAGTATTTAGGACAGGGTCTACAGGGCCTGTAGGGTCTCACCATGGAGATCAGACTTGTAGTGATTTTCCTGTTTTCAGCCTCCCAAGCGCTAGTATTACAGGTGTGCGCCACCATGCCTCCTCTTAACCTTGGTGTCAGCATGCCCTGAGGTGGGGCCAGTGTGGCAAGCTGGGGATCGAACCCCTGAGGCTGCTCTCTGCCTAAGTGGGCACTTTAGTCCCCTGAGCTATCTGGCCAGCCTGATCTTCATTTTCTACTCACTGGATAAACTAATATTATACAAATAGAAAATCTGGGGACAACCTGCTCGGGTCCCCTTCTGTCTGTCTTCCCAGACAGAAGCTTTCTTTCTCTTATAACTCTCTTTTGCTCATAACCTCCGTTTGTTCCTAAAATTCATTCTTCAGTTTCAGAGAACACAAACTCTTCAGGTTGGGGATCGTTTTCCCCTGCATCAAGGGCAGGCTTAACTGGGCATAACATAAATAAAGTTAAAAACACAAAAAAAAAAAACAACAAAAAAAAACAAAAACAAATAGAAAATCCAAGGAAAATAGAATAAGGAGAAGCTATACAGTTATTAACACTATGTCTAACTACTGTAAAGTTGAATGCCGTATTTATAACTGAGTTGTCCTCGACAATTTCCCTTTTCTATATAATTGGATAAGAGAAGATATTTCATTTATGTTTTTAAATATTCTTAAATAAATATTACATTGCATACTTGCTTTTTCTATGTTGTCTTATGCACAAGATTAAATGTTA
This sequence comes from Myocastor coypus, assembly GCA_004027025.1. Lineage (NCBI taxonomy): Eukaryota > Metazoa > Chordata > Mammalia > Rodentia > Myocastoridae > Myocastor > Myocastor coypus. The sequence continues at coordinate 14,346 of PVJA010003880.1, read as the reverse complement.
GTGCAATCTAGTGTCTTCCTAATATTAAATTTATACAGGTAATATGGACATAGGAGCTGCATTTCCATTGCTTTACAAGTAAAACAGCACAGCACGTACATGAATTTAGATAAACTCCCAAACATGAATACTATCCACCAATTTTGGCAGGTTAATGTAACAAAGTTTAAAGCACAGATGGACTGTATCAGAAACTTCAAATTATATTTGTAATTGTCCATATATATTCATAGGAACTATTGTGGAAGAGGTAGAATATGGGAAAGAATCCATAGAGGTCATGTCGATATTTCTGATTCCTAGAAAATCAGGAATAACCCAATGATAGTCCAAGACTTATATCATCTCTTAAGAATTTATTTATCTCAGCCATTGGAAAATTCTCATTTTCTCTTGATATAGCCATTTGTGGCAACAGCTCACGTATTTATATCAGTGAACAAGGTTTAACTACTCATTTGATGTATTCTTTGTAATCCCTGCCTGTATAACTCGGTGGTAATGAAATGTGCACTTGGGAGCTTTAACATCTCACTTTCTCTAATCTCATGCGCACGTGTGAGATTGGGTTAAGCAAATTCAGATTCTGTGATGGCTCTCTTGCTCAGGTGAATGCAACATTTGACTCGTAAGCATTGTGAAGTTGCTAACGTGATTTACAACTCAAGTCTCTTATCAGAAATACTATAGTTTGGGTATTTGTTTGCACATTCATACACTAAAATACAATGATCTCAGTATGACTCAACATTGAACTTTATTATTTCAAATAGTTTACACATTTTCAACATGTAAAAATACTATAGTTTTATAAAGTAACTGTTTTCATTCCAATTGAACCTCTACCCTATTTATGTGCTTTGCTTTTGTAAGGATTTTCTAAAATATAGGGTACAATATAGACAAAGTGCTTTGCCTGGTTATTCAAGCATGTGTCCTTCACTCTTCTGCACTGCTTTGTGGCGTGTTTTGTGAGTGGCACCCAGCAGGTCTGTTGGCTGTCCATGTGTGTGTCTTCTTAACTTTGAAGCCATGGCTAAATTAAACATTTAACTGCTCTTTGATCGTATTTGAACTAAAATTAGTACTACGTTTTGCTTTCTCTCTCCTATTTTATTGCCTTTTCTCTGTATCAGAACTAAAATTGTCTCTCAGAGCCCTAGAGAACAACTTGGGAAGGAGCGTAGTGTGTGACAACTTTTCAATCCAAGTTTTTTGAATGGTGGGTTGCAACTCGCCAGTTGTCTTGAAATCCACTTGATAGACCAGCATTTAATTAAAAATATACTAACGCAAAATATTTGGGTCCCTTATGGCAGTAGAATTAAGTATTTTTCAGTTAAACTTTTGACTCAGTGAATGTGTATGGGGCTTCAAGAAAACTATGGTCCTCCTACTCTATGAATTATAAGAAAAAAATTTCTAAGGACCATGGTATTGTAGCCATGAACACATTCATAAAACGTGTGTATATGTGCATCTGTATACAAGTTGTTCTGTACATTGAATAATCACACAGTGTGTGTCTATGTATTAGGAAAGTGCTTTTAACTCTGCACTTTTATATTTTTTATGGATTCCACATTTTTGTGACTAATATTTCCATGTAGATGAATATTTGATTATTTCATTTAGGTCCTAGGTGCTCATGTGTTTCTAAATACATAGCATTTATTCCCCCAAAACATTTGAAAGAAAAACTAAGCCATATTGCTTTAGGTACATGATTTGGTTGAAAGAAGTAAGCAGCTGATTTCATGTCTTTTTTTTTTTTTTCTCTGAAATTTACTACTGAACCTGTGTTCAGTGGTCATTATAACCAGACACTGGTTTATTTTACTTAACGCATGGAACCTATTTTCTGCGGTAAGTTACATGATCATTACCAGGTTATGGGTAAGAAATTCCAAATCACAGAGATAATCAACATAGTACACATGCAGCTAAGAGTGAAGGAGTGAGCTTTGGGCCTAAATGATCAGTCGAACTATTGTGTCCAGTCTAAACAGGAAAGTCAGTTAAAAATAGGAACACGGAGTCTCTTCTTGGTGTACACGTACACGCGGGCTTTGAAAAGCATCACCGAGGGACCTCTGCCTGTTCCGGGGAGTGACGTAGAATGTTATTTTTATGGAAGCGTGTATTGAGTGCCAGACCTTCTAGAGGCTAAGAACGCTGTTGTTTTCCTATCATGTCTTTATTCTCATTTGCAAAGTCCACTTTAGGTAGCGACTGTTTTATGTGACCTAATTCCATGAATGCCTTCATACCAGTTGGAGGTAGCAGGCATGCAAGCAGAGCCAGCACCGTCTGCTCTCAAAGGGCCCCCAAGCAAATGGACTGAGGAACGGGGCTTAGGAGAGCCAGCTCCGCGCCCTGAAAACCCTCTGTCTTCTCTCTGTGCACAGGTACCATTTCCGTCAACACGCTGCGCACGCCCTACACTGCCCCTGGGGAGAGCGAGATTCTGGACCTGGATGACGAGCTGTATCTCGGAGGCCTGCCAGAGAACAAGGCCGGCCTTGTCTTCCCCACTGAGGTGTGGACTGCCCTTCTCAACTATGGCTACGTGGGCTGCATCCGGGATTTATTCATTGACGGCCAGAGCAAAGATATCCGGCAAATGGCTGAAGTGCAGAGCACTGCAGGAGTGAAGCCCTCCTGCTCCAGGGAGACAGCAAAACCGTGCCTTAGCAACCCTTGCAAGAACAATGGCATGTGCAGGGATGGGTGGAACAGATATGTCTGTGACTGCTCTGGAACGGGCTACCTGGGCAGGTCCTGCGAGAGAGGTAGGTGTCCAGAGGCATAGCAGCCCGTTCTTGTAGGTGAAAATTTCACTACATGCCGACCTCAAACAAGGTGATGATGGAGGCGTGCTTCCTGCAGCAAACTCGGTGAGACGAGCCCCACGCCACACCTGGATGACTGACCAGCCTTTGGTGGTTTGCAAAGGGACCAGACCTGTGAAGACACAGGTTGTTAAGCGTATTTCAGGGATAGCCAGGTGTATCCTCAGTCACGTAGGTCAGCAGCCAAAGCTGTATGCTGCTGTTGCTTTTGCCCACTTTCTATTTCTGGTCTTTTTTGCAGTGCAGGCTGGCCTTGAGCTGACTTTCTAGCACAGGCTGGCCTGGAACAAACAGCGATCCTCCTGCCCCAGCCTCCCAGGTGCCGGGATTCTGGGCATGTGCCATCGCGCCCGGCTGTGCCCAACTTCTAACTTCAGGGTAGAACATGGGAAAAGTAAGGTTACGGATTAGCCATACCTCCGACCCCTAGGACTGGGTTCTATGGCTAATGGATAGCACTTAAGGTGAGTTACGGTGTAGCTTGTGCCTCCCCAGCGCTATTAGGCAAGACGAACTTACCGGCTCCTTCTGCTGCCTCAGCTTTCCCAGGAAGCTGGGATCTCCCTGAAAAATAGGCTGGCTTTAAATCATCCACATTATAAATCATAATCATAAGCCCTCTCATAATTCGATATTAATTGTAAAGGCGCCTCTCTGTGGCAGGGAGCTGGCCAGCCACGGTGAGGCCTTCACCTGCTCCATCTCAAGGCATAGCTGGTCTCGCTTGCCTTTCCCAGCAGGCCTTCCCGCTTCTTCTCCAGGAGGAGGTGAAGGTACATCTTTTCACTCTTGTCTTGGAAGGACAGGAAAAAGGGGAAAGAAAGCCGAGGTGCGGCAGCTGTCACTCGCTGATCTGCAGAGCAGGCTGACAGCAGAAATGGCAGAATAAATGGCGCCAAGCCTGTCCTTCCATCGACCCGGTCCTTCACATGAATGCTCTCATCACTGCCCCTTGTCACGTATTTCCTATAGTGGAACTGAAAATCGATAGGGAGAAGTACTGATGAGCTCTCCCCTTGTCCTCTCATGGTGCAAGCAGCACTGCATCCTTAGGTATTCGACCTAAAAGTACCTCCCCTCCTAGTGTTAAGCTACTCATTTAGCTAGCTGCTCCCCTCATTCTTGAAATAGCTCCACTGATTGAACCTAAAACCCCCAAGAGAAAAGGCGGTGTTTTGTAGAGCCCAAAATTGAAGTGTGGTTTTGATTTTTTTATGTTAAAAGTGGGGTGTATTGTCTTATCAATTATATTTCTGAAATTAATAACTGTACACAATTACTACTAAATTCATAATAAGCAACAGGTTAATTTCCTTCCACAATGCTGCCATTCTTTAGTGTCCTATAGAGGCTAAGATAGCTAGCTCAATAGATGTGTGAACAGTTTATCACATAAATGCATTCATTCTCCTTGCAGTAGGACATAATCGGTGAGCTGTCAGAACTCAGCTCTTCCTGGGTAGCTTGATTATGTTCCTTACAAGTTGCCCTTCTGGACTACCTGTCCGGTTTCTGTTTGTCTAGGTGGTTTTTGGAAATTTGCCAAAAAAGAGAAGAAAGTGACAGAGTTAGCAAGGTGCCGTATGGTTAGGCATCACTGAGACCAGTGCACCTACGTGGTCTGAAGTTTTCTTCTCATTTCCGCCGCTCAGAAAGCTCCTGATCTGAAGCCCTCTCCTGAAGCACAGCTGGCACAGCGTAACTCAGTGACCACATGCTTGACCAAGGCCTTTGGTTGTGTAAGCATGGTGTACCACCCTGTGGCTGCATCCAGCTACTACATATGGCCAAAAAGTATAGGTCGGCAATGTAGAGTCCTTGGAGGCAGAGTAAGAGAAAAGCAGTACTGGGAGTGCCTGGCGACAGCTGGAAGTGCCACCGCCACTAAGAGTGTATGTCCATACGGTTTCTAGCACATGGTCAGTTTGAGCTATGGATTCCTTTGTCTCCAGGCTGGACATTTAAAGGGTAGAATGTCCATTTTGTAGGGTTCTTCCTTGAGACCGCACCCACACATTGCGTGGAATCTGTTTTTCAGAATTTTTCTCACATTTTGGTGCCACCTGAGAGCAAGGGAAACGCTGATTGGTTGTCACAATCAGAGTCACAGTGTTTGGGCTCTGTCACCTTTCTGGCTCTTCCCTAGTCCAGCAAACCCAAGATCATGCTTAAGCCCCGGAGTGCCAATGTAGAGGAGAGAACTTTGCTGCACTTCCTGTCCAGATCCACTGCATCACAGGAGGCAGTTGACCTCACAGAACCAGATGAGAACTCCTGCAATAAAGCAAAAAATTAAAAGCCAGCACTCCTAAAGTTTCTATGTTGTAATTATTGAACAAGAGCTGATAATTTATGGTGGCAATTATTCAGCGTAACTTAAAACCTCAGACACCACACCTGAGAGAAGTTGGGTGCCATCCTAGGAAATTTCCACTCCACATTAGGGGAGCAAAAGGTTTATAGGAGAGAGCACAACATTTCTCACATAAGCCAAATAGTATTTTGTTCTATGTGTACTGATCTTAGAAGAAAGAATAATTTGCGTAATAGAAATTATACTCAGAAATATGTAAAAGAAGAGCTTCAGTATAAGCAGAGGTTTACTTTATACTTGCTTGTTGAAACTCTTCACAGATGGGGAGGGACAGATGCCAGAGCAATATGACTTGGCTTCCTGTCTGATGTTCGTCGCTGACTGCAGTGTGTCGCTGCCTGTCGGCAAAGCTAAGGCACTGTACACTGTACAGCACAACCAGGGCTGATGCAGGACAGTGGACTTGTCAAGCGTGATGACGGGATGGAGGTGGAGAAGACAAAGCTAAAACTGTTCTTCTCTCCCACTGGGAAGCATTGCACTTACTTAGGCCTTTGGAACAACTCTTTGCATCCTGCGAATGGTAAAGCAGTTTTACCACTGCTGGGATACACCACCAGGAAGCGTAGCCCGCCGATGCCAGGGTGTCACCTCAGGATGAGGGCCTTGTGCCTCTCGCATTGCCTTCGGCCCGAGACGTTAGCGCTCATGACAGAGAATCACTTAGGCTTTCAGTTCTTGCTCATAGTCAAGGTATTATGAAGTTGACAAGTGTTTAAAATGGGACACTTGAGTTGCGTCCCTTTGCTATGCTATGCCACTCAGGCAGCGTTTTGGACCCTGTGAGCATTCAGGAATCCTTACTATTTTCCTTCTCTGAGCTGCATCTCATAATGTATTTGTGACCGATTGCCAAACTGCTGCAGTTTGAAAATGGCATGCTCCTCCTTAGTTTTCAAATCAAGTTTCACATCACAGAAAAGTAAGAGATAATCTTAAAAATATCACTATTGGACAATAGAACAGGTCTATAGATTAGTAACTTGGAGGAAACTAACAGTGTTTTTTAATAGCAGAGTAACTAAAGAGTTGATGGTGACTTCTTAAGTTTTAAACTGAGGTACTTGTTACTTTAAGATGAAGTGTAGGCAAACACAAGGCTTAAGGCTGCACGGCAGCTGGTTTCCAAGCACTGACTACAGCTGCACAGCCGTGTGTATGTGCTGGGCAGCTCCTGTGGGCTCTCCTGCTGCGACCTCTTGCCTCTCACTGTTGCTGCCTTGGGTGCAGGGGAAACTCCACACCTGATTTAAACCTCGGGTCTAGTTGCAGAAACCGGTGACATGACACAGACTCCGTGTATTGTAAGAGGCACCTTAGGTCCCTCAGTAGACTGCCAGTGCAGCCCCATTATCTCTTTAAAAGTAAACTTCAAGATAAATTTTGGTCACACACAGTAATGGAATTAGCTATCTTTTACAGTAGATACAATTAGTTTCTTTAGTTAGCATTTATGTAAGCTTTGTGTCGTACTCTAGAGAAGCTCTTTGCTACATGTTAGCATCACGCATGATTGTTAATGCAGGGAATTCCTATGGATTCCAGATGCATGTCTGGCTGCCCAGAACATGGCAGCACCAGCTGACCCACCAGAGAAGGCCCTGGGAAACTGCTCTCTGACTCCAGTGCAATGCATTGGGAAGGAAAGGCAAATGCAAATTATCACATGCAAGCAATGAGAAGTGGTGACATTAAAAATGAAATGTTTGGGGCTGGCCAGATAGCTCAGTAGACTAAAGTGCCTGCTTGGGGAGATGCAGGGACCGGGCTTCATTCCCTGTGTGCTGTGCAAGTCCTGCCCCCAGGGTGCACTGCGACTGGGTGTGGTGGTGCGAGCCTGTCATCCTAGCACTTGGAAAGCTGAAAACAGGAGGATCATTATAAGTCCAATCTATATAGTGAGAGCCTGTAGACCCTGTACCAAAGACATTAAAATGAAAAAAAAAAAAAAAGCTTAATAGATTAGCATGACTGTAATGGGGAGCAGGCCTCTCTGGAGCAACCTTTGACAAGAGCCTCAAATTCAGAAAGACCCAGCCACCTGAAGAGCTCTAGGGGGTCTCCTTCTGCACAGGGCCACAGGTGCTTTCCTGAGCACGTGGCGGGTGCGGAGGAGCTTGCTAGGTAAGGGAATGGCGCTGCCTGTGGAGGCCACAGCAAGGCAAGGCCAGGGCCAGGCCTGCACTGCACAGGCCAGCTGCAGAGAGTGCAGGTTCCGTTCTAACTGCAGAGCCACAGCTCTGTGACGGAGCGCCGTCTTACCAAGGTGGACAGTTGTGTGAGTGACGGCAGAGTTGGGACACGTAAGTAGCCAAGACAGTACAACCTCCCTAATTTTAAGTCGAGGTAGGGCCTTTCCTATTGAACAGCACTCCGAGTTAGTGGCACCAGTAAGCCTGTGAGACAATATTTGCTTTGCAGGACGGTAAAGCCCTTCGGTGCCTAACTCTGAGCAGGGCTGTTCCTTAAAGCCCTTCCTGTTAGCTGTTGTGTTCTTGTCCTTATGCATTTAATATGAGGGGACTTCCCGAAGCTTAGTGACATCTCTATCTTAGTTTAGTGACTCAGTCACATACGTCCTTAATCCCATCCTGCTTTTATCCACTCTGTCCAAAGTGCATAAGCAATTGGCACTGTCACAACAGCTTGGTATTATCATGACACCAGTGTTGTGCTTGTAGATAGTGTTTTAAGTTACTCCTTACCTTTAAATAAACTGCAAAATAAAGCTGTGGTCTGTGCCTTAGGGGAGCTTGCTTTCTTATGGGCAGCACCCTCGGCTTCTCTTGTGGGTCATCCCCTTTTCCACAGCGCACACAGTGGTATAAGTCATACTAGAATTTCATTATTATCGTTGCTTTTAAACAGAGTGTGAAAAATTGTAACAGTAGTTCCCTTTGGCACCACAGTCTGGCATGTGGGGCTGGCTCTGGGTGCTCTCTGCCCTGTCCTCTCATCCTGTCATGCAGAGCCAGTGCGAGGCCGGCTCATTTCACAGTGCCCAGTGGTGACCGCGTGGCCCATAAGCACCACTTACCTCACTGCTATTTCCAATCAGGTTCGTACCTTGATCGCCTGTCAACTGCAGCGGCCCTGCAGGGAGGCTGATGAGGAAGGATCATGCTTTTGATTCCAGCTTGAGTTCAGTAGCAGCTTAGTGAACCACTGACTGAAAGAAACAAAAAAAAATTAGCAAGAGTTCAGGGCAAATCCCCTGTGTTCCATTCCCACAGAAGGGTTAGGGAGGAGAAGAAAGAGGAAGAAGACAAGGAGGAGGCTTAGAAGGCAAGAGGGAGGCTGAGGGGGAGCGGGAGGAAGAGGAGAAAAGCAGGATGTCTGCTATTGAGAAGGGAAATATACAGGTAATACACTTTTTTTTTTTTTTTTTGTGGTACCAGCGATTGAACTCAGGACCTTGTGCTTGCCAGGCAAGTGCTTCTTCTACTGAGCTATTCCCCTGGCCCACATAACACACTTCTGATCAAATATGGTTAATGTTGCAGATAAAAGGGTATGGGGACAGAGGGACGATGCCACCCCTGTTTCATACTTTATGAATGGACTTGCCCCGAGACCGCTTTCTCCATGCGAAGGATCTTGTAAGCAGAGGAGCGGATTGTATTGTGTTGTGTTCTAGGTAGCCTTTAATGGGTTACCCCTTTCCAAGTGTAGCTGTACTAATAAAACAGGAACTTAGGCCATCCGTTTCCTGCCTGCAGAGGCAACGGTTCTGAGCTACGATGGGAGCATGTTTATGAAGATCCAGCTCCCCGTGGTGATGCACACGGAAGCCGAGGATGTGTCCTTGCGGTTCCGGTCCCAGCGCGCATATGGCATTCTGATGGCCACCACGTCGAGGGATTCTGCAGACACCCTCCGGCTGGAGCTGGATGCGGGCCGCGTGAAGCTGACGGTCAACCTAGGTAACCACCTGCCTTCCGGTTCAACTACCACTCGCGCTTCCTGTTCCGTTTGCTTGCAAACATTTACCAAGCAGCCTGTTTCTCATGAGAAGTTAGAACACCTAGTGTTCTTGTTTTCATCCTTTAAATTAATTTAGAGTTGGGGGGGGCATCTTCTAGTTTTTGTTATGTTTCACCTCGCTCACTATTTTGTGATTTCAACCACTGATGGTTATTCAAAGAGAAGCCATCACAGCCAGTGAGTTGGGAATGCAATGAAGGAGAATTCCACTTGTGTCAAACTCAATTTCCTGTTGTATTTTCTCACTTTCTGATCACTTATAGGGGATGTTCTTGCAGATAAATGAAAATCTGCCTCACTTAATTTACATGATACATACACAAAATTACAAACTTCAGGGATGCTACCTAGATTAGCAGTTGATTTTACTCTCTCCTGGGCTTCTCCTTTGAATAGCCACGTTTGTGGTCCTCCATCCTTTCTGTTTTGAAATACCGTGTGGTGATATTTTGCTATCCAACAACGATCCACAACCCTTCAATGCCCAAAGTCTGCGACCCTCAGCAAGCAGCCATGAGATCCCAGAGGACACAGTGTCTTCTACAGAGAGACAATGCTTTCCTGCATAGTGCTAGGAGGAGGCCTTTGCTACAGTAAAACCTCACCAATCTGCATGAATTTAGGGGAATGTCAGGCTGAGTGGATGAAAGAGCTGATTGATAGGTCCTAAAAAATGAAGCATTTTTCCATTACATTAAAAAAAAAAAAAAAGCACAAACTAATAGCTGGAAAACTCTTCTCAAGAAAAGGGCCTGCTAGGTTCATTTGAACTTGTGGATAAGAATCCTCCTCAATTATCACCTGCTTCCATGCAAATTTATGTCTTCAGGCTCCGGTGAAGGATTTCAAATCAGTTTGTGTGAACTTGGGGTTTCAAAACCTTATCTGTTGTTCTGAATGAAAATTTCTCAGGGGATCTCTATTCAGACAAAATGGAGTTTTAATATTCTGCCCTATAAGTTCCAATAGGACAGTTCATTCCAAATAAAAGGAGCAAAAGTGAATGAGGTTTTACTGTATTTTGTGAAAGTTTTAAACACACGTACAAACGAATCACGAGTGGAGGAGAACTCCAATCTGCGTCTACGTAGCTTTAAGAAAGACTAGGAGACTGTGGCCACGCTACCTAGGTATTCAAGTTGTGTGGGCAGAATGGTAACTCCTAAGGCAAACTTAACCCCTTGGAATGTTACCACACATAATTATATTCAATTAAAAACTAGCAAAATTAAATTAAATGATAAATGCTTTTTGAAAATTATTTATCGCAGCACTCATTTCCTGTTCAGTGAGATTTCCCTCTAGTGACAACGACAGGTTACTACAGACTGGTCCAAAAGGCCTAATTATCGCCAAGAGGCTGCCACTCAACGTGGCTCACACGCCTGACAATTGTTCACCAGCAAAGCATTCTGTGGAAAGAGCTGTGTGGCTGCTGGTCCTTGGCTGCTTGCAACCACTTTTCTGACGCGGTTGACGACACATGGCAAACTCAGCTACATGGAAACAGAATCTAGGTTGGTATTTTTCCCGTTCCCCAAAGGCATTCAAACCCAAGCCAAAAAACCCCATGTCTCTCTACATATATGGAAACACATGTACAACACACACCACGCAGTTCTTTCAAGCCGACCAGCGCAGCCGGTTTTTGTTATCCACACCAGACATTCTAACTGTACCGCATCTGTCTTTGCATGAAGTACACATAGGGCAAGGAATGCCAACCACAGTGTTCACAACACTTACTGCATAGAGGTAGCACTGGGCACAGAGGGGGCACCGCGTGCCAAGAGAGTGACTCTGTAGAGCCCACACTGTTATTTCTTTGCTCAGACAATTGATAGAAGACACGGAATCTAGCCAACCGCTGGTGTTTACAACATTGTGCTCCAGAAAGTGAAGTTAAGAACGAACCAGACAAACAAACAAATGAGAGCATTAGAGTGCAATGAGAATGCTTTCAGCTTGCTCTCCATGTGACCATGGCAAATTCTGAATGATTCTGTTGGCCTTTGCGGGATCTTAGCTCTTAGAGGTCCAAGATGTTGGCACCGCGCTGAGCTTGCGCTGCACCCCATTGTGACGGAGCACTTTTTAATTTCACTCAAACGATGACATGTTCTTTCACAGATGGGAGAGAGGTGCGGCCAGCCAGAGTCAAGCATCTTTGACGGTTAACTACTCTTTGTTCACCTAGATTTGTCACCATGTAGCTCTGTTTGAAGTGGCCATTTTCTTTGAGACATTCTATTATTGTTTCCAACGGTGCGGTTTTATAATAGTAAATCTGGGTTCTAGAAGTATGTCAAGAATAATGAGACGGAGTGGCCATATTTGCATGTGTCTGTCCCCGGAAGGGTGGACTGTGATTTTATTGGATGTCTGCAGCTATTACCTTGAAGGATAAATTTTCATTTCTCATCTATTCTTCCCCATCTAGATTGTATCAGGATTAACTGTAATTCCAGTAAGTGCCTATTCAAAATTTTTAAAATGTTATTGCTCCATTAAAATGTAAACTAGTCAAGCCAAAGAATGAGAATAGAGAGTTGTGTTTAGCTAAGCCATGACCTCATTTCTGAAGTACACCAGTCCATCATCTGGGTTGTAAAAATTCATTTTGAAATCAGTACAACTGAAAACTCTCACACTTCAGTTTCTATTTCTCCACGGGAAGAGAGGCATAAAACAGAAGATGCAAGCACCTCTGTAGACCTGGAGATACTTCAGGTGGCCTTTGCATCTTGCCCGATCTTGGCCTCTGACAGTTGGATCTAGACCAAGTCAGAGAAAACACTCTGGGTGTTCTTTCCCTGCTTTTACCCTTTAACTCAAACATAGAAAACAAATAGAATTGTTATAAAAGCCTTCTACACTCAGAGTTTTACCCAGAAAATTATGGGTTTCTACTTTATAGGACTCTAGGAAATTATCATTCTAAGGCATTTGCCCTTGATCGTGAAGACTACTGACATAATGAATTTTTACATCCTAATCATATATTTGAAAAGATAGCCAAACCCTTCAAAACTGTGACATGCATGCCTATTGATGAGTGCGTAAGATGCATGGACTGCGTTGTGGAAGAGCCCAGACCGAGGTCTGGAAGGCTAGGAGGACTGTGGTTTTATTTAGGGTATATTGTGTTATCTGTAAAGCAAGTGCATTTCATGCCTTTACACCAGTGTTTAGGTTTTTCTTTTCCAGGTTTTGCTGGCCACATAGCAGAATCTCCTCCAAAGATCACACAGTCACTAGCTAATCAATAAAATCATTCAATGACAGTATTAGTAAAATAATGTTCTCTGTGTTTGGAAGAATTCTTAGTGTAAGTGCATGGAGCTTTTCTTCCTTGGCTTTGGGCTGTGCTTCCAATTGACAATAATTCATTCTTTGAGTGACATCTTGGTGGGCCAGCGATTGTAAAAGAGGGGCTGGGGATGCAGCTCAGTGGCACAGCACCTGCCTGGCAAGTACAAGGTCTTCAGTTCAAATCCTGAAAAAAAAAAAAACAGAAAGACCATGTTTTTCTGAGAAAGTATCCTGTTTCTAATCCTAAAGGTCATATTTGTATTCATGTATTTAGTATCTTTCAAATAGCATATAAGTGATCCCTCTAGTCACAGCTGTGAAAACATGACTGAACCGCAGTGCCCAATATTGAATTACGCACTGCAGCATGCCTAGGGTTAAAAGGACATCAAATAGGAAGAAGTGAGGATTTAAACCTCCTGCCCCTCTTGAAGAGGAAGGAGCTCGCGGTGTACAGGGCTAAGCAGCAGCCCAGGCTGGGGCTATGGCCCTGGCAGTGTGGTGACTTACAGATCACCCCCCAGAGCCAGACCAGTGCATGCTTTCCTGGTATCGCCTGAATCTCAGGCAGTTCTCAGAGGGAGAGTTTCTCTCTATAATTCTCCCCATATACATTTTATTCATCACATTAAGCAAACAACACATCGTAGGGCTTAGTATATAAAATTTATCTACCCAAATTCTAACAGTGAGTTGAATTAACCAACTCACATGAAAATCTCTGATCTTGAGCTATCCCACTGAATTTTTAAAATATATGTTTTTAGTAAAATGACCTTTGTTAGATTCAGGTACTCATTCAGCTAAAATCCTGGGTGAGACTCTGGTCGCAAGGGTAGGTTTTTGTTAGGTTGGTTTTTACTTCCTCCTCTGAAAATCTCACTGAACAATAACTTTGAAGAGAAAACTTTTCCCTGGCGAGTGAGTTTTCTCCTCTCCCAGGAGGACTGTGTACAGCTGAATGACTTGAGGTAGCCGAAGGGCCGGGAGCTTGCGATGCCCTCCTTGGGCAGGGCTGTAAGTGCCTTAGCCTGACCACATTCATTGCAGAAGCCAGGGACGCACAGGCAACCCTTTCCCCTTCCACTTGGGGAACAAGGGGCAAAATGCGGAAGTGTAGCGATGGCACCATGTGGGAAACTCCAGGTATATTTTAAAAAAGACTTAATTTTGAGCACAGGTAGGGCTTGCCATACCAAGCAACGCAGCCCTAATTCACCGTGATTGGCGAAGGAGGGATTTCCGTGTGGAATTCAGCTGCCACCAAGTGAAGTTAGGAATAGCTGCACCTCAGTCTATGTAGGAATTTAATGAAAGGCTCATTACATGTGTTCAGACTCGGGTTTCTGAAATGAGATTAATATCCTTTTATTAATCCATCACCATTTAACACTACTCTCCCAAAATTCTACTATAGCTCTCAATAGTGTTTTGTAGGATTAATTGGAAATATGTAAATGGACATTTTCTAAGGCCAGAATCAAGGGCAATATATGTTATGACATAAATGAGTACCTTACATTGCTAATTAGTATTGAACTAATTATTTGAATGGAAGCCTTCGGTGTCCCTGTGTTTAGATAGAACCACTCTGCAGATGTCTGCTTTCCTGCCCTTACCCCAAAGGTTTCACAGGGCTCCACTGTGTTGGGAAAAGCAAACAGAAAGAGCAGTACCTTGGGGACTGGAGAGTGGGTGGGGAGGAGATCGAGACCTAGACCGGCACCTGGCCCCCCAGGTCAGTGGGTGGGGAGGAGACCCAGACTGGCACCTGGCCCCCCAGGTCATTGGGTGGGAGGAGACCCAGACTGGCACCTGCCCCCC